>JAPMOQ010015492.1:1751598-1781388 GCA_026543055.1 Argiope trifasciata | reverse complement strand
AAATTAGTATCAAGTATACTTGTTTCAAATAGGACATAATAATTTTTCAATATAAGATTTGGATTTTATGTATGTATTGCATCATTAAGAAATTATAATTGAACAAATATTTTTTGCTCAAACTCGTTGGCAGAGCCTGAAAAACAAGTTGATTTTGAAAATTCAAAAATTTGTTGGTTATTTTTGTAGCTAGAAGTCGTAAGTATTATTGTCTTTTATATTTGTTTACATTATTTTAGACATAATTTTTGAAGTGTAGTTTAGGGAGTGAAGATATCTAAAATGAATATACATTTGTTGTCGTTCACTAGTCCATGAAATATTACTTCTCTACGTACAAAGGGATTAAAAATACTCCGCATGGCATTGGAGTACTTCTAACTAGTTCTTAGTATAAGTAAATGTACTTAAAATATATTAATAGTAATAATAATAATTCCTTATCCATTGCAGAGATGCCAGGCACCCGCAACGAGATCGTGTACGCGTGCTGTCCCGAACCTTACGTGGACATCACGTTCTGTATCCACATTCGGCGTAGAACGCTCTACTATGGCTTCAACCTCATCATCCCCTGCGTTCTCATCTCATCCATGGCTCTGCTGGGTTTCACACTGCCTCCAGACTCCGGAGAGAAACTCACACTCGGTGAGTAGAACATTTTGTGCAATTTTTGACCTTGTAAGGATTTTCGAATATTGGGGATATATCCTTAACATAAGTTCGTGAGCACATTCCCTCTGTTCATTCTTGAAAAAAAATTGGTTGATTCTACGCAAGAAAAATCCGGAAAGAGTTTTCTTGACAGGTCATCCATTATTCACATCGAGTTACACCTTATTTTGATGCGATTTCCGATAAATATTCGCAACCGTAAAATACAATTGCTTCTGAAAAAGAATAAAAATTATTTTCTTCGTGAACTACTAATTTCACAAACTCACTGAGTTTCGGCGTTATTATTAAAATAATATTCTTTTAAATTAAAAAAAAAAGATCTCTAGAAAAGCACTGTTTTGTACAGTAAAAAATGGTAAATTGCTGTTAAAGGATCGAAGACTGAGGATTACACAGATTACTATAAACACAGATTGGATTGAAGATTACGCAGATTATAAAAATCTAATTATTTAAAAATTATAAGAATATAAATAATACTTCAGTTTTTTGACACATTTAATCTGCTTAAAGAATTGCATTATTGTCAAGGTATGCAAAATACATTCTTTAACAATAAAATATATTAATGATTATTAAATTATATTAATAATAAGAAATAAATTATAAAAAAGCTACTTCTGTCGCTTTCAATCTGACGAACATAAAAAATAGAACTTTGAAGAAATAAAAGATGTTATTAAAAAACATAGATTTAACATTTTTTGGCAAATCACGTCATATTTATTATATTAAATTTGGCATCATATTGGTTTTCAATTTTAGTTATAAAATTGATTTTCCAGTGACTTCGTAAAACTACTGACTACTCTTTGATTTTATTTGCAGGCAGCTGAGGAATTTTAATTTTCTGATTTGTTTTTATTGAGTTTGCATAATATTATAATATATTATATTACTTCCATAATATGGAGGATTTTATGTAACATTTCATAACACAATGAAACAGTCGAGTAGGAATTTTGAGTCAAAATCTGATCTCTTGACCGTCTAGATTTTGATGTAAATTCAAAGTTGTAAATATTTAACTACATTTAACTTGATGCATTCTTTAGTAATCCATATTAATTTATGTACTTATAAATAGAGCAATTCAATATCACCCAGGTACCACAGAATATTCCGCAATATTGTAAGGAAATATATTATTGAATCTTCAACAATATTATTCAATATTGGGAAAAATTTTTAACATCGTGTGATATTGTACAATATACGCATTTTACTCCTTCAACCGATTGACGAATTGGGCAAAAATTTGATACTGATCTACAATTCTTAAAGCAAAATCATTTGCCATTAATTTGTTCCTTTAACTAGTAATCGGGTTATTATATATGCAACTCAAAATTTTGGAGAAATTTCAGCATTTCTAATTTCATACATCTGATTTGTTCCTCTCTTAAATTAGCCATTCTTTTCTCATGTTTGAGGAAGGACTCATACAGGTGCTACCTATAGATATTCCTCAAAATCTTGAAATAACAATTTCCAACAATTACAGTGTTTTCTCTTAATATATTTTTTATTGATGAAAGCAGAAAAGCAGACATAATAATCCAAATTCAATATGACGAGCATCAAAGTAAGCATTATATATAATTTTCAGAAAAAATTGAACGCAGCGTAAAAGTAATATTTTATAATAAATATTGATAAAGAATGTGTTCCGATTCCTGATAAAAATTTGGGAAATTCAATAACATCCAGGGAAATACTTTGTCATCTTCCGGGTATCTAAAGAAAGTTTGTTCGCCGGAGTAGATTACGGCTCGAAAAGCTTTGATATTGAACATTTTTCCCCCTAGAAAACCGAAGAGCTCTTTATCGTTTTTTAATGTGTGTAGAAGAAGCATTCCGAAATACTTCTGAGAAAAATGTCATTCAAAAAATTTTTGAAGCATCGAGGGATACTGGTATGAATATTATAAAATAATTTGGATATGGTTGAAAGGAAATATAATTCTAGATATTCTGTAATATATTTGATGATAACATCATGGCAATCAATCAATGGATGCTCAGTTAGGGGTTATCTGTCATCTATATGGCATATGTAACTATAACATAACTTGTGATATATAGTGCTTATTCATCTTATTTAGAAATTAAAATTCTTAACTACATATCTATGAATGTTTATAAAATGCTCATTTTGTAATAATTTACAAACAACGTTATGTTTACATAAATAATATTACATTATAGTCTTTTTATGGGACATTATATTTTTTTAATTATAAAACTCTAAAGAAACGTTAATTCGAAATTAAATTAACGTTATCAATCTATTATATGAAAAATAGGTTTTTTCCCCGTTTACACCGTTACTACTTACAATATTAAATTTTGCTCATGTGATGTTCTTTAAATTTTAAAGTGTATATCTAAAAACCGTTTATTTCTGAGGTAGTTTAAGCATATTTTATTTTGGAATTCTTAGTAGATATTGTGGAATGAAAAAGAATTAACTTCACTTTGAAATTCAAGGCAATTTAAATAGCTGCAAGTTACCCTAATTGTTTTATCATACAACTGTACAATTGTACAGTTGCATGATAAAAAACTGTACTGTACAATTGTATTGTAATTAGCTTTGCAAAGTAAAATTAATTTATGTTATTTCAATCATTTTTATTCGCCTTTGATAGCCAACTGACTCTTTGATAAAATTGATTGTGTTGAATTTCAATAAATTTTCTTACGTTTTGCTTGATATTGATAGCTCAATTAAGTAATTGTCAAATTGTGGTAAGTATTAAAGTCCTTTTATTGTATTCGCATTACACTTAGGAGTCTTTTGTTTATTATACAGACGAACTTCGTAAACAGTCTTGCGTTTTCCACCTAACATAATGTCTAAAATGATACAATATATTTTTCTTACATGAGAATATCTAACAGTACATAAGGTGGGTTGAAAAATTTTTATAAGAAAAGTTACGAACAGTCAGTATTACCTGACCGAATATCAGATATATCAGGTAAAGAAATATATGTTGAAGCACTGTAGAAGGTTTTGTTAATAGATTCCTGTAAAAAAATTAATGATATAGAATCAGAAAATTAAAATCCATTAAACCATTTCTAAAAATTATAAAAATATACTATATTTTCTTAGCATTTAGCAATGGAATTTAAAAATAAGTAATAGAATATAATGTAAAGAAAAGATTGAATGGTAAATATTTTCCTTTTATAGTATTGCATAAATTTATAAATAAAAATGTAAAATTCAGAAATAATTGTACAAAAATTAATTTAATAGTTGTTTTCCTACCTTTGTTTATCATATTTCGGGTTTAAATACTTTGGAAAATTTTCACAAAAAAACATAATTCGCATAGTTTTTAACAAATTTAAAATTATTTCCGATTAACGTATTTTCATCATCCAAGGATCTATCTCTTCAAAATGCACCAGTTGTAGGTTCAGTGTTTTCCTTCTCAAGAGCCAAACACATAAAGGAGTAAAGTTTTATGATATGTAGATATGCGGAATTTTCAAAATCTGTATATTAATTACGAAATATATAAGAGATTTATCAAAACTGATTTTGAAATATTTACCAAAATTTAGTAACGCTTCCTAAAAAATTGTTTCATGCATGAATGATCCATTAGATACAAATGGTATACATCTGCCTGTTTCAGTAATGTACAGGAAATTTAAACAATAGAAACAACGGATGAAAACAATGTAGTATTGACATGATAAAATGCAATAAAATAAGTATTATTTGAATAATACTGATCCATTAACTATAAATGATACACTTCTTCAAGTATCAGTAATGCACTGGAAATTTAAATAATAAAAACAACGGATGAAAGCAATAAAGAATTGACACAAAAAGCTTCATTAGAGTAAAGGTGAGTTCACATAAGGCTTATCGTTGCCCTCAATAGAAAATCACGTGACCAGAACGGGACAATGGTAAATAATTGTCCCGCTGGGACAAACGTTGTCCGATTTTGTCTCAACTGTTCACACGAGGACAATGCCAGAGCAACAGCAGCGATGCAACGATTGTGGGCTATAATAAGCCTCGTGTGAACCCACCTTAAGTATTATTTGAATAAGACTGATCAATTATATATAAATGATACACCTTTGCCTGTATCGGTAATGCACTGGAAATTTAAACAATAAAAACGATGGATGAAAACAATGAAATATTGACTTAAAAAAAGTTCAATACAGTAAATATTATTTGAATAATATTATAATTTTTAAAATTATATTGTTATATTCATCATGTACTTGCATACTGTAATTTTTCAAAAAATGCCATTTTAACAGTTCGCACATTTTCAGGTGTGACCATCTTGCTATCTCTAACTGTGTTCCTCCTCCTGGTAGCCGAAACTATGCCACCGACATCAGACGCTGTTCCTCTTATTGGTATTGCATATACTTGGTATTTTTTAATTAAATATTCGCAAAAGGAGTATTCATACTGCCAAAAGTTTAACGATCTCCATTAAGGTATCCGAATGGGTTTGTAGTACTTTTTTAAAAAAACACGGTTTAGAAAAACTTTAATCTTATTTCTGATTTTAAGACTATTCAAAATTAGTAATAGTATATCAATATTTAAAATACACTTTGAAACGTTTTTGAAAATTGGTATTTAATAGCATAAATTTGGACAAATTCTTACTAAACTTCAAATTGACTACCCCAAAAATTCATATTTAAAAAATTCATACCTAATAAAACTTACACCAAAATAACCTGCGCAGTTTTGCGAGGGAATGAACTACAATCGTATGGTTCTAATGATAAATAAAACTTTTACATCTAGTCAAATATTTATCAGGAAATATTTAGTAAAATTAGGACATTATTATTCAAACAATAGGCTGTAAATCAAAAACTATTCACTCGATCTAAATTCTTTTATTTCATTCCTTAGAAAATTGTATAAAGAGAGATTGAGTAGAATTTCATAGCAATATGATAATTTTACTTTGAGTTACTTGATTTGGAGCAACAAATAAGTAAAAATCAGTTTTGAAAAAAATGCATTTAAAGTATCCAGAAACTTGTTTTAGTAATAAATTATTTACGTACAAAATTAAAATCACCGTATTTATGGGATACACCTTCTTTAATCTCATCTTTTAATAATTTTCCTTTTTTAATCATTTAAATTTTTTTCTGTCAATTTTTGCATTTGGAAATGAATACTACTTAGATTCACTCTATCTCTATCGAGCTCAGCAAACGCTTTACCCTAGGATACACTCAAACAATCATAAGGGTATTCAATTATTCTATAAAACCTTCGCTAAAATGTATTACAGACATAAACACCCCTTATCTGAGGATTTAGAGCTCAAAAAAGACATGTTTAAGTACAAAATTCCACAAAACGTCGTTAAAACTCTTATTGGCATTTTGTATTTATCTGTGCAAAATATTTTCGGTATTTCAAATAAAATTTATGTTTATACAAATTTTTTATATCTTTTTGGCCCTTTAAATCGGTATTTCGGGTTATTTAAATGTTCACTTCCAGTTTACTGATCAGAACGAAAATATTAATATTATGACTTCTAATTAACGTAGAGACAAAAGTAAACCTGTTTTGCATAGCTGAAAGACTGGTCTAAATTTTTGGATAATGTCACTTTTTGTGAAAATCGAGCTTTTCAACGTGTTCGGATTCCTTAAATTTTCTCACGCATTCTCTATGAAAGTGAATTTGAATTTTAAACGTGTTTTTTAAAAGTCGATTGAAGACAAAATTCGGAAAAGAACTAAAATACAGACTCAAAATCACAAATCAAATTTGATATATTTAAGTCACTGCGCTTTTCACTTATCACTTTAATTGTATTCGGAAATACAGACTGATAGATGTTAAATTTATGCATTGAAATTCGTTCAATTTGTTCTTTTTATTTTGTAATTTTAGTATGTTTTTTATGTTATATAATTTTAGTATGTTATGTTTTTTTTATAATTTTTGTATTCTGTCAATTTATATTCGAACAGACAAACTTCCAATCAATAGATTTTGCTCAAACTTTGAAAAAAGTTACAAGTTTGGCGCCAAGACCATACAAAAATTTCATCCATTTAGCTCAAATTGTTTGAGTTATCTTTGTCAGAAATAAACATTTTTCCACAAAACGTGTTTTTCGAATATAGGGGAATCTAAAATATAAAAAAATCAAAAATTTCTAAGTTTCAAATTTTTTCGTAATTTTTATTAGACTACGTATACGAGAAATTAAAAGAAACATTTGGATAAATATCATCATTTTAGATTTTCTAAACATCGAAAAATCCATATATAAATTCTTATATAGTAAATTCACTTTTCAATATTGTTTAGTTGAATTAATTAAGGAAATGTGTAAAAATATCGGTTATTTCTCATCTAAATAAATAAATGAATTCTTTTCTCACAATAATCAAATACAATCCGAATGCTGGTAATATGATTCTGTTTTAACTATACTCATAATTAGATATTTTAAAGTAAATATTTTTGTACTTTTTGCTGCCCTCTTGTTGTATTTTTATAACTTTCATTTTTTTCCATCTTAAGTTTTAATTCAGACAATCAGTTAAGGTTTCTTTAAAAAATTTAAATATTTTTAAAATGTGTATTTTAAACTATATGACTATACTTTCATATTAAAAGGAGTTTATACTACGAAAAAGAAATTTAAAATATTCGAAGAAATTTGAAGGGTTTGCCAGAAAAAGGATGTAGTTCCAATCATGGGCATTTGGAATTATCTTGGATATTACTAAGGAATATCATGGATTGTTGCAAAATAAAAACTTGTTCGTTTGGTGCCAGAAAGATATAGCGCCAATTTTTAGTTCTTGCGTTGGAGCTTTGGAGCTGTTTGTGTCATTAGTTTGTTGAAATATAGTGTTACAGCCAGTTTTCTACAATTTTAATAATTAGAACTACCTTCTTTTAGCAGCAAACCTTTCAATTACTTTGGAAATTTGCCTACACTGTAATTGCAATTAAATAATAAAATAAATTTAATCTTTCAAAAATAAAAATAAAAATGTTGTAAATTGTTTCTAAATTAATTTTGGAAAAAAATTAAAAACTAGAGAAATAATTATTTGAAAAATGAAGCCCAAGTTATCTGTGTCTGAAACGGGAATATTTCAAATTTTAAGAAAATATGATCTCTTTTTGAAACATTATGACCTAAATTTAAGATGAAATAAGAAATTCATTTTACAATTATCTCTTCTTTAGTGATGCCGGTAAAGTTGATTCTTCAAGTATTAAGGAATATTTATCACAAATTTCGTTCGAATAACTCAAACAGTATGATTTGCTTAAAGTTCAACAAACAAACATTTAATTTTGTTACGTAAATTTTGAAAACGTTTAAGAATAATATTATATATATATATATACTTATGGAAAAAAAATCCCAAGACTAAGAAGGAGCTTTGCTAGATACACGAAATTTGGTAGGCGTGTTTATACATCTGAAAGATAGCGTCGATTCAAATTTCGAGCTACGCGCGGAAGTGAGGCGCTAGTAGCGACACTATGAACATGCAAAATGAGGTTTGCTGTAAATAAGCGCTGTAAGGTTAGTCATCGTTATTTACAGTTGAGACTTGACGTAGTGGGTTAAAGTTAGTCAAGGATGCCTCTGAGAAGACGAAGAAGCCATTATCAACAACTCACTGAGTTTGAACGAGGTCGTGTTGTAGGGCTACGAGAAGGTGGGTTTTCTTTCGCGATATTGCTGAAAGACTTGGCAGGAATGTATCCACTGTGCATGAGTATTGGTGGCAGTGGTCAAGGGAAGGTACTGCCTCAAGAAGACCAGGTTCCGGGCGGCCACGTGGTACTACTGAGAGGGAAGACCATCGTATTCGGCGAATGACTGTGGCTAATCGTACTGCGTCCGCAGCTGTAATTCGAGCTGCAGTTGGCACCACAGTGACACAACGAACTGTTAAAAATCGGTTACTTCAAGGACAGCTCTGAGCCAGAAGCCTGTACAGTGCATTCCACTGACTCCAAACGACTGCCGTTTGTGACGTGAATGGTGTCAAGCTAGAATTCATTGGAGGACGGAGTGGAGATCTGTTGTGTTTTCTGATGAAAACCGGTTCTGCCTTGGTCGCAGTGATAGCCGTTTGTTGGTTAGAAGGAGGCCAGGTGAAAGCATGCTAGTGACCTGTCTGCGGCCTAGACACACAGGGCCTACTCCTGGAGTTATGGTTTGAGGAGCAATTTCGTATGGCAGCAGGAGCACTCTCGTGGTTATCCCACGCACCCTGACTGTAAATTTCTACGTCAGTCTAGTGATACAACCTGTTGTGCTGCCATTCGTGAACAGCATTCAAGGGGGTGTTTTCCAATAGGATAACGCTTGCCCTCATACCGCTGTTGCAACCCATCATGCTCTACAGAGTGTCGACATGTTGCCTTGGCCTGCTAGATCACCAGATCTTTCTCCAATCGAGCACGTATGGGACATCATTGAACGACAACTCCAGCGTCATCCACAACCAGCATTAACCGTCCCTGCATTGACCGCCCAAGTGCAACAGGCATGGAACTCCATCCCACAAACTGATATCCGACACCTGTACGACACAATGCATGCTTGCATTCAAAATTCTGCCGGTTACACCGTTTACTAATGTTCCAACATTTCACATATGAAATGGCTCTTCTCGCCAATGGCTCTACCTGTGATCTTGAAACTTTAATCAATTAAATATGTTACCTAGACAAATGTATTCCTTAACTTTCATTACTGTACAATAATTTTTTCTTGGTGTTGGGCTTTTTTTCCATCCGTGTATATATAAAATATTTTAAAATTTAAATTATACTGAATTAATTTCCTGATTTTTAGCTCAATTTTGCCCATATTAACTTCATTCTAAATTTTGTCTTATTTCCTGATCCCATTCCACTTTTTTTATATAATTAATTTAAGAGAAGCATTGTGAAATTTTAGAATGGGATAAGTCATATTCCTTCACTCCGTGTGAAGAAACCAAATACCACGGACTTGACAAATTCCTTTTTAAAAGATCCTTGTTTTTTCCTTTCTTAGTTTGAATGCTTGCAAAGAAAATCCTTATCTGAATATCATTGTATTTGAACTGTAAACAAATATTTTCCTTATCTGTATCTCATTTTATATAAGACCAGAGATAAAATGTTGAAGAGCTTTCCCTTATTCCTGCGTGTGTCGTTCTGTGTTGTGTGCACATCATTTGTTCTTTAAATTACCATGAAGTGGCTTCAGTTAAACAAGATTTCATTTTTAATTCTTTCAACTTTAATTCTTTAATGCTAATTTACCAATAACAAATTCTTTTCTAATGTTCTATATTTCTGGCTTATAGATAATTCAAAAATGCTTGTCGATCTATTTATCTTCTATATATTACGTACTCCCTCATAGGCAATCAATAAAGCCGCAGATTCAAAATCGTTTGAGTTTGAAAATAAATGTCCTTTTACACTCCTGCTAAGCAATTATTTCTAGTTTTAGAATCGGACATTAATTTCTTTCGAAATTCCAACATTGGAAATAATGGATGTAAATAGGACCATTTATTTTACGCCCATTAAATTAGTTTTCTCGGTCTTGTTTTGTAATTTTATCGATCTTCCTTTTTTATATTTTGCCGTTTTTATCGCTGACTACACGACCGTGAATAATTTTCTCCTTTTGTGAAAGAAGCCCTAAACGGCTTGCCTCCGTGACCGCTTGCTTTTACATTTCGATGTTGCACGCGCCTTTTATTCCTCTGCCCTTTCTTTCCGGCGAACACAATATATTGATGTGAACAAACGAAGTTGCATTTTATATCCATTTTTAATGCAGCTCTTACCTTCATTTTCGCAAGCTGAATAAATAACGACTGCGGGGCATTTATCCACATCGGTAGTTTTATAGCCGTTTAAGATCCTGAAATATTTCAAAAGTGATATAAGAATTTGAAAAAGAAAACATCTTTATATTACATTTTTTTTAAATAATAAATTTTTCAGTCTAGACTCTTTTAATGCACAGCCCAAACGTATGTTAAGAGTTATCCAATGTAATTCGGTAACATAAAAAGTCATGTTTAATGCATTAGATATTTTTACTTGACATTCAAAGAAATCTTATCATATTAAATGCAAGAAGGCTCTCTAAACAATCAAAAATGTAATTAGAAATTGTATAATAAATGTAATAATTTTAAATAAAATTGATATTCAAAGAAACCTTATCATATTAAATGCAAGAAGGCTCTCTTAACAATCAAAAATGTAATAAGAAATTGTATAATAAATGTAATAATTTTAAATGAAAATTGGATTATGCATATATAATTTTTTGTGTGTTTACAAATATCATGCAAGTACTGAATTTATTTTTCTTTCCTTTTTATTCCTCAGTTATTTGTCTTTCTAATTTTATATATAGATATACTATAAACGACTTCAAAATAAACTTTTAAATCATCAAATTCATAAAATTACATTTGCTATTCATATGAATTTTTTGAAGAAAAAACTTATTTTAATTATTTTCTACACTATGCCGATTTTTTTTAAATTCTTATTATTGGTTAATTTTTAGTTATGTTTATTATTATTTTGTTAAAACTTTCCTAAAAATGTATATATTTCAAACATACAGGCTGCTCTGTTAATAGTTTAACCAACCAAGCAGTTTATTAGGCATCAAAAAGAATAAAAATAGGAATGGAACCTGGTATTGCTTCACACACTGAAAAAGTGAAAATTAACCAAATGCATATGCAGGCTTTGATTGAATCCAGTAGACATTGTCAATACACATAATGCTAAAATTATTTCTATGGGTAATCCTCATGGCATTGTGACATAAATATCTCTCCACTCTAGAAAGAAATTCTTGGTGAACATGGTTTAGGCTATCTCTCCAGGGCATCCCCCCAAAATCCACCTATTGGGTATACCTTAACTCAGAAATCCAGATCCCACGGAGATACTCAAATGTACAGAACAACTTTTTCACACTCCGGAATTTTGTTTCAGAGCGACGACCCTTCGACGATTCATTTCCCTTTTCACAGGAAAAAAATTGATTTTATTTTCATCAGATCTTCACCACCTGTTTCTCATTGGTGAACGCAAGTTTCTTATCACTCATTAACTGCTCAGTTACGCTTTCTCATTGGTCTAAACTCAATGGAGGGAGTATCTGCTAAGGACCTATTTTTATTGCCGACCGCCTCTTGGGTACATACCAATTAGAAACAATCTGCAGATCACGCCAGCTGAAATGTACTTGAGTTTCATATTTAATGACAATGAATGCTAATGATCGATCGGTTCTTGAGGAGTCTCTTCATAAAGGAAAGAAAATGTCTAGTATTTGATTGTTTCAACGTTTCTTTACCATGAAATGGTGGATTTGAAACTACCGGATCTACATCTGTTTTCCCACACCTCTATAAAGTAATATTTGACCAGTGATTATGACTCCCCTATTGAAAAGGATCCGATCTGTATGCCCGGTTACACTTAACTACTTAAGGGAAAACAGGAGAGATTACAACATATTGTCACTAAATTATATCAATCATATACTGCTCCTTCTTGTATTCGGAAAAACCAAGGCGTTTGCGCAGGTGTCAGGAGGCATTTAGTAGAAACAAAAATGAGGGGAATGGTGAAAGAAGAATAGATTTGTATTTAGCAATTAAAATAACTAAGGCTAGGCTAACACCGAACTACGAATTAATTAAAGATGAAACGCAACCACGATACAGCATATTGTCTCTAAATCGTAACAAACATATACTGTTTATTATTGTATTAGGAAAACCACAGGGCATTTGCGCAGGTGTCAGGATTCATTTAGTAGAAACAAAAATGAAAAGAATGATGGAAGGGGAGATTTATATTTAGCAATTAGAGTAACTAAGACTTTTCATAGAAATAAGAATGAACTAAACTAAAGAAAAAACGCAACCCCTTTTCTTTCTGCTCAACACGCGTAGTAAAGTCCGAAACGATATTATAGAGAGAGTACGAGCCCCGACATCATTTTAGATTCTGCAATAACATCAGCAGTTAGACACTTGTAAAAATTAAATAAACTTTTTTGTGGTCCTTATAATTTTTGTTGTTGTTGTTATTGCTGTTCAGATGGAGCGTCGAAACTTATGTTGGTTTTTCGCATCTCGGTACTTTCATTCTTCCGACATGGTGAGCGACAGACACCATGTCACAATACAATTTTTATTGCTCTTGATGTCTACAAAAGAACAACAGTCTTCATTTGTAGGTATCATATGTCAAAAAATAACAAATGATATTTTTTAGCAAGATGTTATGTTGAGATATGCATAACATCATGCATATCTCAACTGCTTTGTATTTAATTATTACATGAAAATTTTAATTTAATTTCTACAAGGAAATTTTTTAAGAATGGAATAAAGTACTCAAAGGATATGCCAAAAGCTTTTTAAATGTTAGATTAAACAAGATCAGTTTAAAAAGAGCTATCAAAATAAATTCACATTTTTAAATAATTGTATTAGACTGCTTATTTCATTTCCAGCTTGTCATACAGATTTGATTACCCGTACAAAAGAGAATGAAAAGAGTAAAAGAAAAATCAATCAAACTGAAAAGCAGTTAATTTTAATTGAGAAATCCAATGACAATCTGTCATTGATTTAAAAATGAATGCTTCCGAAAAATATTTATATTTCAATGAAATATTTTTTGAAGAATCAAGTGTCTAATGTCATTTAAACGTCTTTCTTCATATATAAAAAAAATAACAAATACAATAGAAAAGATTAAATCTCAAAGGGGAATTTAATTCAGGATAAACTTTAAGCTCCTGTATGTCTTACTCTTTTTATATCTGAAGAAAGAAACTAAATAATACTTTATTTTTTATTTGAAACTATGACGTCATTTCAAGAATTTCCCTACTATGTAGCAATATCTTTGAATTTTTACGCGCAAGAAAAGCAAATTTTGAAGATATTTTGCTTGAAGCGAAATTCTAAATCTTCAGTGAAATGTAGTTTTCAAAGAACTGTCTGTATCATGAGACTGATATTTATTTTTCTTTCTTATTTTAAAATCAAATATATGCTGTCTTGATAATATCTTTTTTTTAAAAAACTCCTTTTCATTGTTACAGAGAGAATCTTTTTTTTTTATTCAGGATAAAATTGACATGACTTAGGGAAACAATTATCTACAATAATATATATAAAAAATATTCTTCAAAAAAGGATTGGTAAGATGAATAAAATATTCATTTCTTTAAAGGCTCATAAAATCAGATTCCATTTTTATTTTTTGTGGAAATATTTAAAATTACCGTAACTTCCTAGAAAAGATATTTATGAAAATATATTTTTGCCATTTTTTTTCCTTTCTCATAGCTTGGTAAAGCTTCCCTCCAGCCAAAACAGTAACAAGAAGAGTATTTCTTCTCATAAAATGCTTAGGAAAAGAACAATTTATTTCAAAATGCTGTACTTATTATAATTTCAACTTTTTCCTTCGATTTTTGTCAACGGAAATTGCGTTTAAAGCAGCCGGAAAACACGGGGATGAAGTATAGTTCAGTTAGATATTTAGGGGAAAGGGGTAGCTCGAGTCTCATTTTTCCCGTAATCGGTGAGACCAGGATAATTTGTATGATCCGAACAATCCTTTGTATGATTTTTCTTGTTGCTTGGAAATGATATTTTTTTGCGAATATTGAATAAGCAATACAGTATAAAACGAAATTGTGTATGTTTTAAGAGAAAAAAAATACACGAAACTATAAAAATAAAATTAATCCATTCAATTTAAAATATTATAATATATAGTAATTTTAGAAACTTTTTCCTTAGAAAAAAATATATCTGCTTGTGGTTCCACACGATGCGCCATTTTAAAATTGCAATCTGTCGTCTGAAATATTTATTTGTGCTTTCTCACTAAAAAGTATAATTTTGATCTCTAAATAACATGTCTTTATCCTTTTATAAATAATTTTTTATTATTTAATTTATGAATTTATTTCTAGAAAGGAAAAAATAGAATCTTATATTTGGTTGATTGGCTATAATCTGATCTTTATTAAGATCTCCTTTTTCAAAGATATGAAAACAGTTAAAAACAAATATTTTATGCAATTAAAAATATGTTGACGTATTTTAATCACATAATCTGCTGTTAATAGTTTTTTACCGTCGGATTGTTTTGAATGCCTTTTGTATATGCATACATTTTGTTATTAATTTTATGTCTTTCTAGCCATATTTTGCAACAAGATGGCTCAATAGTTAAAATTTACAATTAACATTTTACATAACTTGGTATCTTAATAGCTTTTTCCAAAAAAGTATTTTTTAAGTTTCATGTTTAAATAATTATATAATTGATATTGTTATAAGAAGCTTTTGTCATTCTGTAAACTATATAATGTATATCTGCAATTTAATTTTACCCTCAAACAATTTAAATTCAAGCGGAAGTGATTAAGCTTTGATTGATGCATTTCCACAGAATTTTTTAAAAATTTGTTCTATTGTGTCAAAAAACTAGGAAAAACAGAAATTTTTGTATAAAGGGAAGGGCGGAGAAAGGGATAAAAACCACTGAAAAATGAAAATTATTAGTTTCAAAAAAATGCAAACATATAAAACACATTCAATCTCAGGTCTAGAACGCAATATTTGTGTCAAAGTAGTGATAACTCTTGTAAATAAATTCCCAGAATGTCCTATCAGCGGTATATAGCTCTACTTTTAGACACACCACCGACATAATGGTATTGGCATTTGATAATGAAATTCTCATTAGTCTCAAAAGATACAAATATACAAAACACATTCAAACTCAAGTCTAGAACGCAATATTTGTATCAAAGTATATTGCGAACTCTTGTAAATAAGTTCTTTGAATGTCCTATCTGCAGTATAAAACGTTACTTTTAGACACAGTACCAACATAATGGTATTGGTATTTAATAATGAAATCTCATTTCAAATTTCTATTTGAAGCTCTCTAATGTAGAAACAGTCATTTATTATCCAGCTATGAATGAAATTATCAAAACTTAGCCTTAATCTCTGATTTCGACCTTTGCTTTTTCCAATCAGCAATAAATGTGCAGAAGGCCTTAGAAAGTAACATTCTTTTCAGCATATACGATTCATTACCTTGTTATAGCCTTTTTATACTCTAAACTCAATAAATGTCATTCAGTGCTTTGTGCTGCGACAGTATTTGTCTGTTTTATTTTCTTCCCTTTTTTTTATGTCCGATCTTTTAGAGCCACCAACTGTGCTGCAAAAAAAGCATAAATTTTATCATCTAAAGAATTTGAGTAGCAGAATTGTTTACTTAATAAAAAGAAAAAGCAGGATATAATAGAAGTTGTAATTTCGTATCAAGAGAAAAGGCAAACGCCAGCAAGTCCCCCCCCCCTAGAGTTTCTTTCTTCGTATGATATTTCGAACTATAAACAAACAGCGAAAACAAATAAATTTGGGCCGTCATAATCATTGGTGAAGTTGCCTTTCTAGCAAAAAGAAAACTCCGGTAGATGCTGGTATAGAAAGGTTACTTACACATTATTTTTCCTCCATTTATTTAGTGGCATTTTGTATCCATTATTTCGCTTCTGTGGACATTAACGTCATGAAACAATGATGGTTATTACTGAAGAAATACCTGTTCTCCTAGGATAGGGAATGCTACCCATTTATAAAATGGCAGAAGAGATTTTTCTCGTTTTTTGCGTCAGGAGAATTCTTGTAATCTGTTAAATTTTTATTGAGATTAATATTTCCGTTTAAGTATTTTTTGTTGTCTCAAATTCATAATTTTTTGAAAGAACAATTTCATTTAGGAATGTCCCCTCATATATTTCATTTAGTTTCAGGAAGCATGTATAAATATTTCTCATATTTGAGAAATAAAAAGAAAGCTATGTAATAGAATAAATAAAAACTAATAATGAGTCGTAGTTTTTTGTTTTCCTGTAGATTTTACTCTTATATATCTGAAACCTAATAAAAAGTCTTTGAATATCAAATGAAATGTGACATTGTCAAGAAATTCATTATAAGTATAAATACGGCAAAAAAATCTGCGCAAAATTGAAGGGAATATTGAATACTTAACTTATTGAAATTGAAGAGCATTAAGAAAAAATTGAGCATGGTAAAAAAAATTCTCTTCTAAGAAACTTTATTTATTTAAATTAAACTAACATAAAAATAGCGATTCATTAGAATATTCTGTGATGGTTATAATTGTGAATTAGGAATTAAAAACTAAACAAAAATGGAAAATAGTTCCTAAATTATTTCATGTCGTTATGTTTTTTATAGCATTAATAAAATAGAATTTCTTTAGCTTGAGAAATGAAGTATTTTTACATTCTACTCTATAATTCTGGCCGAAAGAAGAACTTAAAATTTCTCTTAATAGGTAATAATAAGAAGATAATAGTGAATTAAGAATTAAAAGGTAAAAGAACAGAAAATTTCTAAAGTAATATGCTTTTTAAATCTTGGAAAATAATAGAATTTCTTTAACGAGAATTTAAGTACTTTTATATTCCATTTCATAAATATGTTGAAAAGAAGAACTCACAATTAAATTTTTAATAGATAATAATATTTTAATAACAATATAGTAATAATCTCATAATAACAATTTTATATATTATAATTTTAGTAGATATTTTTTAATAGAAAATAATAGTTCATGAATATTTAAGATTTTCATCATTACTTCATTATCTTATGAATTTAAAGTCATCAGAAAATTTACAAATTTCTTTTTTCTTCCTACCAGGTACTTATTTTGCTTGCATCATGGTCATGGTTGCATTTTCAGTAGTCATGACAGTGGTCGTCCTCAACTATCACCACAGAAGCTCTGACACCCACGAGATGCCGGATTGTGTAAATATATGATAGTTTATTTTTTTGCATTATTGAATGCACTCAAACATAAGTGAGACTGTGGTTCTAGCTTCATAATTTGATGCAATCGAACGTTCTGATTTTTCTCATTCATGATTGAAGTCTGGTATAAAGTAGAAAGTGACAATGCTAATTGGAATGAAGCAAATATTCTGAAAAGAACTTTTTCAATTAAACACAGAGAACACTAGACGTTTTATTGCCTGAGAGTGTTGTTAATGATAACTATTTCATTATCAAAATTTATGCGATTTTTATTTTTAACTATATATTCTGGATAGCTATAATTTCATCCACAGTCTGAATATTTAAAAAGTTTTGTAAAGTATATGTGAAATATTTTGAAGGCAAAATTTAAAAGTTTCACATCTTTTATAGAATACTTTTCGTCAAATTTAATGTATTCCATTCTATACACAGTTAAAAGATGTTTGTAGTAAAATCTACTTTTCGTCGCCATATAAAGAGACAACAAATATGGAAATTAAGGCATCAATATCATTCAATACTGGTCACTTTAAGTTACAAATACGTTCCAATAAATGATGCTAATTACGGTGACACGCATTTCAAATAACTACCATGGTTCAGTAAATGGCACAGGAAAACATTTCACTTCCTGCCTCGTTCCTGGAATTTAGAGCTCTCTTTAGGACACAATAGTTCTTTAATCTTACATAATTTTTCCGATAAAACATCTTTTACAGTAATAAGTACATCTTTTATTAAGGCATGATCGGATGCCGTTACAAAATGTAGCATCTACCTCTGAGAAATGATAGAAATCGTCTATTATTGCTTTATTATTTCCGTCGAGATAAAGAAGAGATTGTAAATGGAGATGGAATAGAGTTAGAAAGCTTAGAATATCTTTTCTTGGAAAATGAATTATCAAGGGCTTTGTATCGAAAAGAATGTTTTCCTAATGATCATCGCATTTATGTTGTAAAGATTAACAAAACTGGATACATCAAATAAAACCCAAGTTTTATTTACTTAAGTTTTTAGCTCAAGAGTCGCAATAGAAAAATTCGGTGATAAATTCATATCGAAGACTAAATCACAGAGCTTCGCCAGTGGAATTATGATTGGAATTAATATTTTATTCCAATCATCATTAATGACTTCTAATGATGATTGAAATAAATTATTAATTTAAAAAAATGATTGAATCATTAATTTTATTATTGAAAAGTAATGATTCAATTTCACAATATCAAAATTTATTTGATATCATGTATAGCATACTAATACGTCAAATATTTATCTCCTAAGGCAGTGGTGGGGAAACTTTTTTTAAGACGGGTCATTTGTAATAACTAGACAATCGTAGCGGGCCAAAGAATAATGCTTAATCGTTAAAAAAAATTATGTTTTCATTTTTCTAAAGTCCCGAAATCTCCTTTCAAATTCTGAAGATAGTTTTCACAAATTAATTTCGTATTTTTTAATCTTATTGTTTGATATAGTGAATTTTGAAGATTGTATTCTTGGAAAATGAGAAAAATCAGATTTAGAGATCTGATTAGCAAATAATAATAACTGTAATTTGATACTCTTCAGGTATTGCCAAATATCGTGAAGAAACTGATTTTTCCCTTGCAATTTGAGATTAAGTTGATTCATGTGTACGAGGAGGTCTGTGAAAAAAACGAAATCAGAAAGCCACGTTTCGTTTTCTAAGACGTCAAATTGATTATAAATGTCTTTATCAAGAAGAAAATTCACAATATGCGGGTCGTCACATTACGAAGTAAGAATGCGTTCAAACATTCTCACGACAGCACTCTTAAACGGGCCGGATTAAACCTTTCCGCGGGCCGGACTTGGCCCGCGGGCCGTAGTTTCCCCATCACTGTCCTAAGGCGTTAATGAAGTCAGAAGGCGTTAATGAATATTCGCAGAGAACATTCGTCACATAGTGATGAATGTTCAGAGATTTTAATCCTTCATAAATTACTGGCTGATATCTACCGCAGATGAAACAATTTTGAATATTGATTGAAATTATAAATTACTATTTTGTTTAATTAGGAATGATAGAAAGAATGATATCTATTTTCTGATAAACAATGATTACATTTAATGAAATTGAAACTGGAAAGAAGAAGCATTAATAAAATTTATTCTTTTTTTTTAATTATTATCCAAGTGCTTTAGGTTCAATAATATTTCTTTTGTCTTCAGTCTTTAGCAAAAGCAAATAAATTTCTTCGCAGTCTGATTCGTAATCATCTGGCATTCAACTGGCCTAATGATTAAGAGTGTGATGATCATCCTGGTCAGGTGATTATCCGACCATGTGAAAAATATGGATTTTCTAGGTATACTTGAAGTGATTGATCTTGCTTCTTGTTGAAGGTCATCGAGATTGCAATTTCAATTTTTTCTAAAAATAAATGCTAATAATTGTACTATGCATATAACCTTCTCGGAAGTCCAAGCAATACTTTGGTAAAGTTTTAATGCTGTCGCGTGAACTATATGTCAGAGCGTAAAATATGAACAAAAATTCATATTTATGTATTAGATAGCACAGTCGATGTATCACATTTATTTTTTAGAGTACAATCACTACACCAATTAGATAATCCCTTTCTCACTATGCACTCGATGTCACATATATCAATCATAAATGTATATATGCAAATATTAAATTGCATTGCCACAAGTGTCTTTCATCTGTTTCAAGAATACAATGCCACTACCTGCCTTATATTAGATTTCTTTCGACAATTATAGTCATCTATATACTGGAAAAATCTTAACGAAGTGCAATGGCAAGAAATTCACAGATGCGCATGACAAAACTATTTTTTGTGATTCGAAGAGATGCCACGCAACATAACCCTTACTTTAGAGAAATCCAAAAAAGATGTATACTTTATAAATAAATTAAATTTCAATCTAAGATTTATATTTGAACAAAAAATTTCAGCTTATGAGTCAAGAATATCATTTTTACCTCTATCACAATTGCCTGCCGACGTAACATCGTTTGAGGTATGAGATATAAACATCGTCTTTCCTTTTCAAAAGGTTAAATCTTCATCTGTAGGATTACACCCTCTAGAACTGCAATCCCACTTTCCTATGTGCGTCCTTTATTCTTAACCTAAAGCTATTTAAAGTTACTTCTATTATTTGAATTATATGACTCTTTTCAAAAATTTGTTTTTTTCGCGTGAATGTATTTTTTTTTTTTTTTTGAAAATATAAGAGAAGTTTTATAATTATAAACAATGCTTGGAAGAATTGGGAATAATCTTTATAACCTGTATAAACTGCTTTTAAAAGCAATAAAAAGAAAATTTCAAAATAAATATTTTGAATTTTTACTTGAATCTGACCTAAGAATTAATGAAATAATCTATGAATTAATTTCATAAATTTTTATCAATTCTTGCTATTCTCAATAAATCATGAAAAACTTCGTTTAAAAACCAATTTAAGCAGAAGTTTACCATCTCCAATCATTAGAACTTTGACGTTCTTTAAAATGTATACAATAGCATCAGTAATTTGTTTCTTCCTGATATGTTTTGATTCAAGAATGCAAATTTCTCTTTCCTTTGCCCGGCTGAATTCATGTTAAATAAATTTCGTGTTAGATATAATATTTGAAATTTATTAGAGAAATGCAATCCATTATATGGAAAAAAATCCAATTAAGATCATTTTCATTTTACATATATTTAAAAATAAATTCGTTGACGACCTGCTGAGTAAAATGTTCTGGAAAATGAATTTGAAACGAGTTGCATGGAATATAAAACAATCATTCAATGAATCACATTTTTATAATGCATGCATTAAAAAGTAATGCAAAATCAATTCTTGTATTTTGTCTCACGGCCTTCTATAATGCAGGTGTGCCTGGTGCAGTTCCTCCTGCTTTTTGTATCTGGCTACGCTCGTATTTCCAATACTTCGATACAAAATACTTGTAATGCTCCTTAAGAAATCCAGCAGTGTGAATTTTTTTTTATCAAAATAATCAAAGAATGGTCTAAATCCAATGAGATGGTTTCAGATCTAATCTTGGTAACATTTAGGTAACCGGTTTAATATCTTTTGCTGTTTCTAGACTAATATTAATGTTGTTCCACTAAAAAATTAGGATTTCATACCGTATGAATTAGATATGAATTCCTAAGACCCTGTTTTAACACTTTACTCCCATATTTTGATTAAGATATTCTGATTGATGATAAATGAAAATGCTGAAGAGGAGGGAATAATGAAAGCTGAAGACTAAACGCATGAAGAATTGAGAATGGATCAATAGATATTCAGAGGAAATAATCTTCGTTTATGCAATTAATTCAAGTTCCCTCTTAAGTCTAATTAAAAACTGTGTAAAACAGTTCACCTTGTCTTTCAAACAGTCAGTAGAGTATAAGTGTTTCTTTCAGGTTTTCTCTAAATAATCATATGTTACGTGTATATTAGTCAAAATGAATAGTTTGTTTTTATAAATCTTCTTAATGCTAGTTCTGCGACCTTTCAGGTCCGTTCCCTGTTCCTCATCTGGCTTCCGTGGTTTCTGAGAATGCATCCCCCTCCTACAAAACTTCAACGGAAGGCCATCTTCGGTTCCAAAAAGGAACTGGAGATCGTCCGCCAGAGGTCCTCTCGGAGCTTACTGGCCAACGTCATGGACATCGACGACTCAGAGGATCAGGCGACACCAGCCACAGTCCGAGGATGTTTTGACAGGGAGTTGACAGCTATACTGAGGGAACTGCGTTACATTACGTGTCGCATGAAGCGCGAAGACAGGGTTAACGATATCATTGCTGAGTGGAAGTACGCAGCCGTCGTCGTCGACAGAGTCTGCCTCATCCTCTTCTCAGCTTTCACGGTGCTGTCCACCTGCATATGCCTCTTCTCCGCCCCACATCTGGTGGCCTGACCACCCTGGACTGCGTAGATCGCCTTTTTATATTCGCTAACAGGGTCGTTCCTACCGTACAAGCATGCCAAAACCAATACTTCTTCTTCTCGCATGCAGCCAACCACCCCGCCACCACTGAACGTAGCAGTATCGACAGAATTGACAAGACCAATACTGGGAAAGTTCTGAATCTTTTACATCTATTAAGGCTCAATCGACATCAGATTTAGTTAGAACAGAGTTCAATAATTTTTATTTTCACGCCTCCACCATCTAATGTAAATTATCTTACCTGAAAAATAGCATGGATAGTGTCATCTCATATTTTAGTTAGTCAGGATTCGTGAATTATAGCAATAAAAGTAAAGTAGACATCTTAGTCCCTAGATAAACTCTTTCTTCATGGAAAACCGCATTCTTAAAATAAGCTTTTGAATTCGCTTGTATGTGCCATTAGGTATCGAATAGTTCTCTCATTATGGTGTTAACTACCGATATTGATATTGATTTTTTTTTCTACAACTAACATGGATTTTGTTTTTTTTCTACAACTAACTTAACAACACTCTTTGTTAATCAATCATACTCAAAACCTTTCTATCTTTAATTTCAGTGAAATTAAAAAATAACATATATTATAAAAAATCCCTGATTTAAACTCAGTTTCAGGTGATAGCCACATCCATATTTTTTATCCTGATCTTTTTACTCCATGAACCTTAGAATACCGAACCGAATTTTTTTTCACAAGTAAGAAAAATTTCCTTCCTAACCTTTGTTTTTTTCAGGGGAAGGGGACTTTGTTTTTCAAGGATTATTAAATAAAAGAGATTTCTTCATAATTAATGTTTATTAAACAAATGTAAGCTCAGATAACCTTTGAATGCCCTTAGAAGACCTGCCCACCTCCCAACTGATGGAGCGTCTCTAACAAACAAAGGAAGGACCTTAGGTATTCAAGCAGTCACATTTATAAAAGGGGAAGGAATTCACCAATGATATTCGGGTGAACTATGAAACCTCATTGCCAGGGCGTTTGCTGTATTTTGATATTCATAAAGTTCAATCATTAAAGGTACTTTTGAAACTTGGAATGCATGATTGATTAAGAACATTGTTGTCAGAGGTTGCTAGTTTTAAATGAAGATAAAAAAAAATTAGTTGAACATATAATAGAATGAATAATTATGTTAGAAATGTGCAGATGTACGACAGAAAATCTGTTGTGCGTCCATAAGGAACGACCTTGTTTGCCAATATTTGGCGAATTAGATTAATACAATTCATCATAGTGTTAGATACGCTATCTAGGCAGCTGCTGACTTTATAACACGCTTTTTGCATTCCAGTGAAAGTGGATCAATCCCAGCACAAAATATTCAAAGTCATGTTGCCACATTCGCTCTCATCGTGTTACTTCCGACAAAGGAATGCATTTTACATATCATCGAGCTATTTAGTAGTAATTAGTAAAATGCATCATATATTATGATTTGAAATGCATGTGTTACAGTAAATATGATTAACCGATGGTTATACATAATTAACAGTTACTATTCATAATCATAACTGAATGTATTGGTGACTATGAATAATTAACAGTTGATGATTAGACACAATTACAAGTTTATTACATTTACAATAACATATAAACATTTGAGAACTTCTAATGATACTGAAAAGAACATTTAGCTGATAAAATATACCAAAGGGTTCCTTATGGCAGCCGTTTTAGATTAAATTTTTTGACAAATAAGGAATGCTTGAAGAAATCGAAGAATAAACGATCAATTGCTAATTAATTCTTTTAAAACAAGAGTTTCCAGTTTTAGACGACATTTTGTGACGAGACTCTAATACGAATTCCGTGGAAGATGTTCTCTTTTTAAAGTGTTTCAGTAGATGTTAAATTATACATAACTAAAAAGATTTATCAGACCATTATTAACATATTTTGACCATTATTACATATTTATCATTATTAACATATTTTGAAGTAAACATGTAATTGAGAATCAATAATAATTTGATTGATTTCTTATTCACCATGAGAGATTTAATGTAATGGCTGTTCATCAACAAATTGGTAATACTAATGAATTTCAACATATGAGTTTTATTCTGCAGTATTCTCCGAATATAGCTTAACATAAAAAAATACATTTTCAGTTTGGGTCCTTACGAAATTAATGCGGAAACAATTTATGCTTTCTTAATTACACATTTATATTTTAATAATACAAACAAAGCTCAATATTGAGATTAATTCTTACTAAAAAATGAATATTATTCTGTATTTTATAATAATACTGGATTTACACTCGGCCAGTTATAAGACGGTTAATTGGTACATATGCATAGAAAGGAAGTGATTCATGTTAGCCAAAATTTCGGAAGATAGATACAGGCATTCGAATCCTGACTATAAATTGCCATTTTTGAGTCCCGAAATTTTTTTTCACTGCTTATCGTACTAAAATTTACACACAGAAAATGATTTTTAAAAAATTCATAATTTGGAAAACTATAAAAAAAATGGCAAATAATTTTTTAAAAAAAAGAAAAAAATTAGAAATAAATCTACGAAAGTGATAAATTCTTTCCCCCCGAAAAACATTACCACAATCAACAAACGCATGCGCAGTGAGACCTTTTCGACTACCCCCATACACCCACATGTTATTTCCACTGGCTTCTATCTATCCCTGTAGTATTCACTGGAACAGGAGAAAATTTAATATTTCTGCAGAGGTCGAAAAAGAGGTGAATTTTATCAGTAAAAAAAACTGATGTTTTTAAGAAATATTTTTAAATAAATTGAAACTGATATTATTAAATGCTGTTAATAATGTTAAATATTATTTCCTATTATATATTTCTCATTTCTTTTCTTCCACATCATTTGAACAAAACAAATTTCTGTCGAGAACTACATTCTTTCCTCACTTTATAATTTTTATTATATATATATAGAGAGAGAGAGACTTATGAATCTTATCAAGAATGTTTCTGTTTAATTTATTTCAACTCAGTTATGAAATATTTATTCAGCATGATTCAATTCTTGGTCAATTAAATATTTATAAAACTAAATTGCGATACCCATGATAATGGAAAAGTATGCATTAATAATTTGCTTTAAAAGAAGCATCAATAATATTAGAAGAAAATGGCTGAAAAAATAAAGAGATTTTAGCGGGGTAAAAAATAGAACTTCTTTAAAGTCATATTACATACGATCGAAGGAAACATAAAGCTATTTTTAAAAATTCAATTTTATTATCTTTTAAATATAATTTTATTGTTTATTGCAACATTATTATTTTGTGTTTTCTTGTAGATAATATTAAAATTGTAAATTTGAAATCCTGTGCAGTTTCATAATTTTGTCAACATTAGTACAAATAATTATGGTGCTATGTTATTCAAACGTTATTTTGAAATTTTTAAATAGAATTTAAAATAAGGTACAACTATTTTAAATCTATTTAAACTTATGTAAAAAAGGAAAATTGAAAAAAAATTCTTTAATTACAGAATTTTAGTATTAATTTAATATTTTTATAAAAATTTTGTTTGACTCAAAAGTATATAAAATTTTATTAATTGTTGAAAACAGAAGAATCTGCTACTATAGAGAACAGATAGTGGAATTCACCTGAAAACTTTTTTTGTTTCTTGTTATAACAAATATATTTGTGTTCACATTTATTTTGCATGAATCTTCAATGCCAAGACAGAAGCTCCTGAAACTGCCAAAGTATGTATGTTTCTATAAAGTGTTCAATCCTCGAAAGAATTAAAGAACAAAACATAACTTCATTGTAAACTTCATAATATTAGAACTTTAGTAATAGTAGGCTTCAACACTAACCGTACATTAGTAATTTTGAGAACGTTTTGGAAGAAAAATATCCATTTTGCAGAGGAAGGCATATCATATACCTAATGAATAATGTACTCCATATTCTTTTAATGGCCTATTGATTATGTAAGCGTAATTTAGAAAAGACTTAGTATGTGACTGATGTATACATGTGACTCTTTTAAGGATATAATTATTTGTTTCGCATATACTCAAATGTATAGACTCCTGTGAACAGTAATGGAATCAAAAGGCTTTCCGAAAATTTTCCAAGCGGTATGAAATTAAATGGAACATAGAATTGAGAGCTTACACAATAAATTATTTATTTACATTGCTGTTGGAACTCTTTATTTATTATTCAATTCATACAGTATTCATGCTTGAAGTTTAAATAACCCGCATCATAATTTCATTTGATGTTGTCGTCAAGATACTTCCTGGTTTAATTAAAGATGATAGCGAATCCATAGAATATGTAATTTATTTGTAATTAAAATATGAGAAAACAGGATAAAACCGAGTGCCAATTCTACCTAAAACTTTATATCTAGCGAATTGCAGCAAAGTTTCATTTGAAATGAGATTAACTACAAAATGTTTGGTATATGATTATTTAAAGCGATGCTGATAATAAACAATTTTTAAAAATACACTTTTATAAGACTACGATTTTTTTTGCTTTGTTTAATTTCAGTTATGTTATAATTTTTAGTTATTCTGTTCAACTGGCTATTTAAAGCAATGCAGAAAATAAATAATTTTTAAAAATACACTTTTATAAGAATACGAATTGTAGTGTTTAATTTCAGTTGTCTTATTTTTAGTCATTAATTATTCCAATTAACTGACTATTTAAAGCAATGCAGAAAATAAATAAGTTTTAAAATTATTTTATAAGGTATACGGCAAACAATTATTAATTTCATTCATGTTTATAATTTTAGTCTTTAGTTATTCGTCTTCCTAAATATTATTAAAAATATTTTATCCGCTACAAGATTATTCAATTGATATGGAATAAATCCTCAATTAAATAATTTGAATATACAATTATGGAAATATTTTTAAAAATGTATTGCTGTTGATAATAAACTGGTAAATCAAAACTTTAATAAAATACTGAATAATATACATGATAAAATACTATACTGAATAAAATACTATTGGAATAAAATATTACTTGAATAATATACATGAATAATACTAAATTCCATCTAGATAAACAAGAATGCAGTCAAGTAAAAAAAAATATTTTGAGAGTTCAATAATCATAAGAACTACAAATCTCAGAAACCATGCATTTCAGAATTTTGAGAAATGAAATATAAAAAACTAAACTTAATTACTAATCAATATTACGATCAATCAATCAATTACGAGACAATATTAGAAATCTTACTTCATATTCCATAAGAAGCAAGATTAGTTAATAATATAGATTTATGTATATTTAAAACACAATTAGTAATTTTATTTTATATCAGGAATGTGTTAAAATATTTTGTATTTGAGAATATTAGGATAAATTACAGCATTCTAACAAAATTGACCAGGAATATTTGCATTATTTCAATATCGCTTGTTACTAAACGGCAACTAAGACCTTGCTTTACATAATAATTTAGCTCGATTAGTTATTATATGGTGCTGCTATATCAGAATTACTTTACAAGTATCAAATTTGGTATATAGTTTTGTTACTGCATTAATAACTCAATGTCAAATTTTGACTTCAAACGATTGGAAAAAACGCATCTAAACCACAAATTCGCTTTTATTAGAGTTCGCAAGAAAGTTTTGGGCAGATCATTTTTTCTGTTATCTGTTTGTGAAGATGATATCTCAAAACTGCTCTGAAATAAAGAAATGGAATTCGAAATATGAACTTGATATGGTACGTATGATCATACGGACAACATATCTGTAAATTTCTTGCAAATTTTGAATGAAATCCATTTGGAGGAAATCTGTTTGTCCGATTGTTGGATTAAAATTGAGTGTAATGACAAGAAAATATAAATGTAAACAGTAATCTAGAGAAACGTTGGTACATATAAACATTAAAGATAAAATAAAAGATAAATATCCATATCAAGTATGGATTTAATCCATCAGGGAATTAATAGTCACTCTGTATGAATTTCTATATTCACTTAAACACACTAACTTAAATAAATGAAATTCAATATGCGATTTAATGACGACTATTATAGTTCTCTATCAAATTTTAATTTCAACCGGGCTGAAAAAATGTCCAAAACGCAGTCAATTTACTTATACTCGTGTGTTAATAGTATAACTGCAATTAATCGTGAAAGATCATAAGCTATATACAGAAAAAACATTAAATTCACACCAAAGACTAATATTTCATAACTATTATTCGCAATTGCCATGCAGTCAATACACAAATACCAGTTTTCTTTTCTACATAACGAAGTGCAGAATCATCAAATAGAATTTTGATTTTAAAAAGTCTGAGCATTCGTGATATGCACGATTTTGCACATGGCCCATATTTTGATGTGAAGGGAAGAGCGAGTACACATTTAGACATAGAAAAAAAAATGTTAATGAGACCTTTTTCGTTGCTTCTTATCGATATTTAGAGCCATGATGGCTTTTTGGTTCAGTATCACATAAGCTGAAAGCTGTATCACATAAGCATTCTTTTAAAGCCCCTGAATCACAATTTTCACATTGCTCTAAAATAATAATACAGTATCAAAAACACTTATCAATGTGTGAGGTCATAAGTTTACTATTGATTTCATCATTTTTGGTTTGATTTATTTATCAGTTCTGGATTTTAATTTCAAAACGCATTTCATTTAGGAATTTTACATCATCTACCATTCTATAAAACTTGCCAGTTTAATATAGTTATAGGAACAACCCGTTTTAAAGGACGGGCCTCATGATTTTGAAGCACAGTCAGATGATTAGCTGATACACCCTTTCCAAACTTTCAAATCGCACCAGCGGGACGAAGTTTGCCCCCGACGGGGGCAACATACATATTTTTACGATGTACATACACATTTATACAACATTACATATTTATACGATGGTCCATCGGTGGAATCGGGTTTCGATCTTGCAATTCACCGGTTCTGAAATCCAGAACTTAACCATTAGACCATATCGATTCTGGTTCTTTCTAGCATTGATTGGTTTTAATTTGGGGAGTAAACGATTTCTTTTTTTTCATTGACATGATAAACCAAGAGATATGTGGTTGTGAACATTGTGTATAAAACCGAGATGTAATGTTAACCCATTATTTGTAGAAAATTCACAAGTAGTGTAATTTGATTTATGTTTCCTCATTTTATTTTTCTCTCACAGGTTTCCTCATTTTATTTTCTTCTCACAGGTTTCC
>JAPMOQ010015492.1:1738822-1749514 GCA_026543055.1 Argiope trifasciata | reverse complement strand
ATGCTCAGTAGAAATTCGATTAACCGACAATTAATTTAAAACATAATTATTTATTATCATAGGAATTACACATTTATGTACGATTTATAAACTCTAATCCATTAGAAAAATTGGGAATTTAGTTTTAAAAAATTCCATCTTTAGAAACATGAAATAGAAATGCGTAGTATAAAATAGGTTTATCTCGCAAACATCATAATCATCTTGTGGGTACCAGTTTCTATTGCCAATCTTATCTTTCAATCTGAGCAAACATGCTTCTTTCTATCCTTCCGAGAAGGATTGTTTTCTAAGAATGCGGTGAACCATTCTTTGGTGCTCGTTGGTCACTAATCATTGCTTCTTGTCTAATCGATGTGGAAGGGAAGGATTGCATTTATTTGCTCTCTTTTTGTTTCGCCTCGCCCAGATAACAGAGTTTGACATTTGTCTGAAAGAACAGATTATAGATGTAGCAGAGGTTCAATTAAAGTAGCATTCTGTGTGTAATTATTGTGTCTACAGAATGGAATGGCCAAATGAGTTAAAGAATTACCCAAAACGAAATTAAAGATGAAAGAAAGCGGTAAAAAAATTAAATTACGAAATTTTCAAAAAATGTGCTGCATTTATGCTTTATTACTTCCAAAGACAGTTGAGGTATAGAATGAATAAAATGCAATTTGAGATCGAAACACATCAGAATTATAAAAAAATAGTCTCAAAATTAAAATTTTGTTTTAATTATAGTCCCTTGGTCAGAATGTTTTTTTTTTTTTGCTTTTAAAAATTAAATTCAAATTGAATAAATAAAATATTTAAAAATAACATATATCTTATTCTGAAATCTTTAATTGCACATAATGACACACAGAATAAATTCTAGTCTTTTTAACACTATCAAAATCAGTAAAGTTTTGCTGAAACATTTGTGTTCAGAGCTTTTTCAACAACTATACTTATTGACGATTATGTATAATCTTCTGTAATTATGCGTAAGAATCAGTTTATTAAATGTATCGTTACGTATTTATATTACATACAGTTTAATCCAAATTGAACACGTGTTTAGATGTCTTAGTGGATAAATCTACTTGAACAATTTCATTCAATTTTCGCACATATATATTTTTATGTATGCATATTTGAGATCCTTATGAAGAATAAAAAATCAGTTTCTGTTTCTGTCCTTAGGAGAAGAAATCATGCTAATTGAATATGTCTTAATATGCGCAACAATTTCGATATAAGGAGCACTTTGGACTTTTTCAACCAATTTGATTCGTGCATCAGGGAGCTGATTTTGCCAGATTGTGTGTTGTTTTTTAAATTATTTTATCAGTGAGAATGTAAATTTTCTTCTTCACTTAAAACATTTCAAGAACTAAAAGATTCACGTACAGGTTCGGTGAAAATCACAAATCTTCGAAAAACGATCTGATATTTTGAAAAAACTGAACTGTTCACCAGTAAATTTGAACGATTCTACTAGATAAAAGAAGTGAAGTGAAACAGGAAAATGGAAAGTCATTTTTGAGTAGTTGAAAGGGAAGGAATTTTAACATGCTATATAGGATAATGTGAAGAATTATGAAAAATCTCTTGAAGTTTTATTGTTTACAATATCCCGCATTCGACAATTGCTTTCTTGTGATATTGAGGCATGAAAACATTGGCTTTCATGCATCAATATTCCAAAAACCATAATGAGTATTATCCACTTGAATGATAATAGAAGAAAGATTATATCTACTAATATCTAAAGATTATATGATGAATATCATTTCTACTAGAACCTCTTTGCATGCTATTTATTCTCTGGATGATTATTGTGCGTTCGAACAAGATGCTTTGTCACATGCCAAAGTAGATCATTATTTTTCTAATTACCAAAACTTGATTATTAGAAAAAAATCAATAAGTCATATCAACTAAAACTGATTACACTCCAATTGAAAATAATGAGTTATTAAATATCAAATGCACTCTATAAGTGCTAATAATGACAATAAAGGCACAAACTAAAAATTAGCTTGAGTTTTTATTGTCATTAGCTTGTGTCTTTATTGTATAAGTGCATGTATTTTAATTAGTGGCATTATTTGGTAAACAAGCAAACTGCCTACATAAATTATAATGGTTTTGGGTTTTACCAATTTACTATTAATTTATTGTTATCATTTTGAAAGCTTTTCAATTTAGTATTATTGAATTATTCAGTGTATAAAGATCGCACCTATGGAACGCTCTAAATTGCATTTTCAACATTCATTGTTTTTTTGTTTCAAGAAATATGTTGACGAAACTATGACTATGACGACTTTTAGAAACTTATGCTGCTGCTGCTCCATCATATCACAATTGTTGGTTAAGAATGTTGATTTCGATGTCAATGACGAAGAATGGACATTTAGACCCAAAAAAAAAATTCGAAGGCAATCGATTTCTAGAATTATTTAACGAAAATGGGAGAAAGTTGAAGAAAACGAGGAAAAATATTTTGATTGATATACGAAGGGTTAAACAAAAACAGTTTACCAAAGAAAAAATGCATTATTAGCAATAGACATAGGATACAAATGGTAATTGAGAGACATATGTGGCGGACATTCCTCTACATAATCAGCAAACCTTTTGAGGTCTGATCTTACGGCTGGATCCATTTTTCCAGGTCTCGGCACTTTTTTGAGCTTCACCGTCTGATATGAACCTTTTTCGGATAATTTTTCTTCAATGCAGGGAAAAGGAAAATTCACAGGGAGCAAAATCCGGGCTGTATGGATAGTGGCTCCAGATATCCCACCTAAAGGTTTCCAGAAATATCTCTACCCTCTGCAAAAGAACGACTTCATTAAACTTCCTGTTGTATACTCATTGCTTTGCCTCTTTTATACTTGAAACTGTTTATGCGTGAATGTCCAATGGGGACACATTCTTGGCCCACAGATATCCCATCATAGCTTGCACCTTTATGCAAGACCCCTTCTCAAGGCGTCTTGACATTATCATCGCTGTTTTAAATCTGAGTACTAACACTATCTACTCAAAAGATCAATCTAAGACAATTAACGCTATCTGTCTCCAATCTGGGTGACTATATTCCATTACAAAATTTCTGCTTTCCAAATACAGCTGCTTGTAAACTTTTTTTAGATCACTCCTAGTATATTGCACAATTTTTTATTATATAATTAGTACAATTTTTAATAAAAATTTGAAGGATATTCTAAGGGACTTAAATAACTCTCTATTCATATAATATATAAAAGACATAATCAGGCAGTAAAATGCCGAAATATATATATATATATATATAAAACTTTTTCGAAAGATATTTACTATTATTAATGCTCGAGTTCTTGAAGATTCTAGTTACTAAGTGAGCACCTCCCTTGATCTCTTGTTGAACGTAATTTTTTAATTCTGTAGTCAAGAACCCGTTAAATGAAACTGTCACTTCTCATTTACCAGCCCGCCGTCAGAATCGACCAGTGCAAATTTAACAATGACTCACCAGTGGAAGGTTTCTAATTTTAAGAAGTAAATTATGCAAGACTCTCGCTTCATAAACATGAGACAGAAATTTTAGTGCTGTTGAAAAATATTGGAAGTTGCGTGTCTCCTGATAAAATTATCGGATTCGGGCTACCTGCTGCCACTGATCGCTCTAAGAGAAAGTTTTAAATAAATTGTTTAAAGCATGAAATGCTTAAGGGCCTTCATATATCATTAAAGAAACTTATTGTAGACAGACATTTCCTTGAAATTTGATTTTGGATACTGCAATAAATGTTGGATCTTTACAGAATACCTAGAGCAAAGTAGTTTGTAAATAATATTTTAAAATTAAAATTGGATGGATTTTTGGTCTCCTTCTCTATATATAAAGCGCTAATGCATTTGGCCTAGAAATTGCCTGATGGCAATATATGCTAGTAAAACATAAGAAAATTATTTTACTAATGCTTCAGTTGGTTACATTCAGAGCTTTCCCTGATGCATTTACTCTAAAAACCTCGCTCATTAATGAAGTTGCAAAATATTGTTAGATATGATTTGGTTTAGTTCAATTATATTGATTATTCCTCTAAAATCAGCACTAGGGCTGTTTTGGGACGGACCTCGTAGTTTCGAATCGATCTTAGATTACAAGGATGACAATTAATCTGATATTTCTCTTCTCCTAACTTCCATGCCACACCAGTGGGAGGACGCTTTGGCCGGACGGATTTAACGTACACCAAACGCACTTACACGAATCTGAAACCCAACGGTTCCGAAGCTGAGGCCTTACTATCAGGCCGCCTCGGCCTCTGTAAAACTTTGGATAGGACCCTTCTAAATATGTGCTTTCTCAAGGAAAAAGACTGCAATAAATTAAGAAACAGGCATCAAGCAGTTTAATTTAGCGTAAAAAAAGGCTACAAAATGGGTAGTTTCTATGAATCTATAGAAATTTATGACCATGTCTTCTAAAACTATCAAATCACAAAAATGGCTTGTGTGTTATAATCTCAAAGTATTCCCATATTAACCATGGCAATTTTGTCACATTACAATATTTTCTTTTATTCTTAATTTTTTATATAAAACACAGTGTTTGTAATTATTGTTTTAATATTATGATAGAATTCAAACTCCTCCATCAAAATATTTCATCGCATGCCTTTTCTAATATTAATTTTTTTTAAAAAATTGCTTTTTTTGGATATTAATTTTTATTAAAAAATGCTTAATTTGGACACTAAGCAAAGTCTAATTTCCACTTCCGATTTTATTTTAAAATATATACACTTTTCAACTTTTTCAATATTGTCATACAAAAAAAGTAAATTTAAAACAAAAAGAATCCCACATTGATTCTTGACATTATAGTATTATGCCTGAAAATTAATACTTTGAATAAATAAGCTCCTGCTAAATGCGTTTACTTCGATCTAAAATAAAACAAGAATTTTTTAATTATCTGAATGAAATATTTGTCGTTTTGACTTCTATGGTATATTAGAAGTAAAAATATATTCAAATGAGTCTCTGGTTAAACAGATGACTTATCTTCGGTGAAATTAAGCGAAGTAAAAATGCTATTTATGCATATGCCTTCAGGATGTGCTTTTTTTTTCTTCAAATATCCAGAAGATTAGCTATGACGCCATTAGATCTCCAGCCTTCCAATATTTTGAGCTTAACAATTGCCAGGGACTAAAGGAAGGGGACAAAGTCGTGGCAGATTTGGTGTTAATTTGAGTGCATTGCGTGGAGGCATGCTACATTACACCGCATAATAGAATGGTAATTTTCAGGGGATTTCAAGATATTCTAATTCATTGACGTTAAAAGAACGAGAAAATTGTCAATTTTATTCAATAATTGCTTCTTAGGCTTATATCTAGTTACCTCGGTAGTGATTGTTAATTTATAATTCAAAATCTTTTTTTCTTTCACCCTTTCTCAAGATTGCTCTGAACCTTTTCATTTCCATCCAAACTTAAATTTGCTCAACCATCAACCTAAGCTTTCTCCCCGACAAAAGTGAAATTCGTAGAGCCATCGGAAACCTTACGGGCGGTCCGTTTAATCCAACGAAACCTCCGAACAAGTTTAAACATGAGTAATATAAAACAATTACCGCCTTCCCCAAGTAAGAATCGATTTGAGTTAATGACAGATAATCAAATTACCGCGCATCTAAGGAGCAGGCACTCGGATGATAATCGCAGCCGTAATGGACGAAAGGGCGATCATTCAGGATTTTTATTTCCAACATCAAATCTGCATTAGTCGAAGAAGAATAGAGGCCCTTTTTAAAGTGCCTGCTAATGACTCGCGTACGGGAAATATATTAAAGAGTTCCGGAGGTGCTTATTGAAGCGAGTTCGGAGGTTGAAGTTAGGATCTTTAATTCATATTACGAGATTATATTCTTTGAAATCTGATTAGTTAAGGCATTCTTAGCGCTAATGTAGAGGCTACAAAATTAGATTTGGAAGATTTAATGCTATAGTTTCTGCTTAGTTAGTAATATTATTATTTTGTTTGGTTATTTCCAGAAGAAATAAGCTCTATATTGGTGCAAAGTAATTTGAGATTTAAATGAGGACCGGAAGATAAAATCTATTGTTACAATGTTAAAAGTCAATGTATCATCTTTTAAAAATGGTTTATTGTTATTTCTGATAAAATAAAAAAATAACTAAACATTAAGTATTGGACTGTCCATGCATAATAGTGTACCATAATTCATCCTTTAAATGCTGATTTAGCTCTATATTGTTCAGCATATATTACTGTAGAGGATATAAAATCGGTGATTATGTATAATTACTAGAATAATTACATTTATCCTAACATATATAAGGTGTACATCAAATCATGTAACAACAGCTACTTAAACCACAAGAGCTGAGGATATACCTACAGTTAGAAAATGTCGCTGATATAAAGAAGATAATTAACAGTTGTTTGATACTTAGCTCTCTAAGTTATATAGTCTGCGAGTTTACATGTGATTGAGGAGCCAGACAGACAAACAGTTGTGGATGAATTTCGTATCAGGTTAGAGAGAAATTTACAAATCTTATCTGAATTAATTTGTCAGATTTCATACATCTAGATCAAAGCGTTTTAGAGTCACAAACAGATTGGTAGACAGATATAATGCCAAAAATATATTTCGCTTATTCAGAGCGTTTTGAGATGAGACAATATGTCGAGTTTCAATAATCCGACGATTAAAATACTTCTGACTTTTTATTTGTAAAAAGTTTACTTATATTAACGCCCCATTTTAATGTAACCCTAGAGTTATTTTAGAATACACCTCGAAGTTTTTAACCGTTATCAGATGAAAAGGACGACACCTGAGGTGGCACCTCATCCCCAAACTTCCACACAACAGCTGAAAGATATTTGACCCAGATGTATTTAGCATGCACCATGGAGAAAGCGGAGGGTTTTAATTTCTGCCTCGAAATTAAAACCCTCCGCTTCCGAAGCTGAGACCTTATCGCCAGACCACCGCGGGCCTTTTATATATACGAGAAATTGAAAAATGAGTGCACACCGATTTATTACAGAAACTAGTTTTGCTAACAAAGAGTAAGAATACGAATAAGGTACATATATATTTACATATTAGTTTTTAAAACATTAAATTCTATAATTCATATATCTACAAACAATTTTCTAAAAAGAGTTTTTTTAATCATTGTTGATTTACGCGATTTGAAAGAGTGAATCAAAGTAACACGATTTAATCGTAGATAACCAGAGAAAGATTAACGTGACTGTATCGATTTCTCTTTATCTTTCCACGGTCGAAAAGTCAAGTTTTACTATTATCAGATGTTTGAACTTCTGCTCTCATGAATTTCCAGCCAAGCGTCCCCAGTGGCGCAATCGGTTAGCGCGCGGTACTTATAAGGCAGTGGCTGCGAGTAATGCCGAGGCTGTGAGTTCGAGCCTCACCTGGGGAAGGTGCTTTTTTGATTTATCCAAATTGGCCCTTCGGGAAAAAAATTATAAAATTGAAAATGTGTGAAGCAAGGAAATTAATTAAAAAACAGATATTATCATGCAATTTTTAATTATTTATAAAAAGATAAATTATAAATTTGTTATGTAAATTCAATAAGTTTAAAAAACTTAAAAAAATAATTGGAATTTCAAAAAAAAAAATCATGCGATTTTTCAGTTTTTAAGTTCCACTTAAATGTTTGTACGTTGGATACGATCTGGAAGTAGCAACCATAAACGATGAAAAAAGTCTGTGGATCTGACCATCAAACATATATAGAAAAGCATAGAATTATAAATTTACCACTTTTTACTTATTATGTATTTATTAGTCACAAAGAAGAGGGTTTTCAAAAGTTTAATTGTGTTTTTAAATCCGAAATTAATCGAAATTCTAGCGTTTCTTCAATAACAGTAGAGCATATTATGACACAGAAATCAATTTTTTACCAATTGTAAAATTAAAACTTTTCAATGAAACCACATTTTTTTCTGTATTATATATTTAATTTTTAATATATTAAAAATATTTAATATTTCTTACAACATCATTTTAGTTGATTCATATGCATGCACCTTATAACGATATTAAATGTCATTCTTCTGTATGTCAACATTATCATTGTTAAAATAAACAAATCATAAAATTCAAAAACAAAAAAAATTTAATGTAAAAAATTCTTTTGCAAATAAACACTCAATATTTCCACCTAACAAATTTATATCTCAGGTCAGTAGTTAAGCAATTACAGCCCAAACTCTTAATTTGTAAATTTTTCATAAATTTAATTTATCGGTCACATTCTCAATTTTAAATTATGAATCACATTGTAACACATTAAAGACTAGGGATCTGGACGAAAGTAGGCTTGGTAACGCGGATCAAATCGTAGTACTACGCCCCCCGCCTTTAATTTATTAAGAATACTTCAGATATGAAGAAACCAGTTACTTTTATAACAGAACACAGAGTTCTAAAATCAATAATGGCTACGTTAGGTTGTAATCAATGATATAAGCAAAAGAAAGGCAATCATTAAAAATGTTTTGTAAATAAATCAAAATCTATGAAGTATATTTTCAATAAAAATGCTTTTTAGACGATTAATTGATCTTTGTTTTAAATATTTAATAATTCACAAATATTATAAATTTGAATGTAACACTTTCATTTTTTTTAAAGTGTTTTGTTAAATATATAATTTTTATCATAGAACATCTAAAGAAATTATGATAATATCAGACAGACATTTTTATAAATTATTCTAGTGAGGTATTCTGTTATCGGAAAGCAAAAAATAATTCTTATTCGAAGTAATTTAAACAAAAACTTGAGTAAAAACTGGCTTCAAACTACCACGAATAGTTTTATCCTTCTTTTATGAGCAAGAATGTGTTTTTCAAGGTTTTGGATTCATTAACATTCAATTTCTTTTTTTTTTTCAACAGAAAAGTAAATAAATGAATAGAAATATTTCTGTTTTCTTTTTTATACACATACGTTTAATCAACTTACTTTACTCTGAAATTTTCTTTTAAATTCCAGATGCTTGGTTTTAAATTATAGATTTAAATCAATCTTCATTAAGACAGAGAAAATTTCATTTAAAAAAGGCAACATAGGGAAAACGAATTTTCAGTGTAAAACACTCTGGAACACTCTGCAATTCGTCATAAATCTTTTCAAACAATGTTAAGAAAATTTCTTCTTTATTTTCAGAAGAAAACGGGAATTATTTCCACAAAAATGCATTTTGAAATATTAAGCAAGTATAAAAGTAATCTGATTATGATTTTTTCATCAACATTTTGATAGAATCTTCTTTCCTCCTTGAAAGAAATAGAATGAAAAGAACTCATTTCTACTCGTTTTCTTAGGTCTTTCTGTGCCTTGAGATCGATATCGTTTCCTTTTGTACATTTTCTTTTTGATTAGTCTAAATTTTTGTTTTTCCCGGTTCTATTTAGGAATAACTATTAATTTTTTGGATTATTTGATCATAATTTATACCTAGGATGGAACAATAAACAATAGTTAACATTTCATAGGATCACAAGACAAAAATGATTGAATTAAAATACTCCAGAAATGATAAAGAACAGGACGGAGAAATTTAATTTTAATTGGTATTTCATATTTAAATTTTCTAAAAGTGATAATAAATATAAAAAAGTTTATTGAGTATGTTATTTAAGAAATGTTGTTATGTAAATATAAAATATTTTTAATTGCTTAACGTTCATTCCCTAATCAGTATGGTCTAAGAAATGCCACCTTTTCTAACCGTTACACATTAATTTAATTTCAACTAAAGTAGACATTAGCTCAGTTGATACCATTATAATAACAATTAAACATGTAGAGAATTTTTTATAGAAATATTTTAAACCTTTTTTTCATGAAAAAATGACGTTTTGATGGTAACCGTGTAAAACCTAATGGAACGAACATAGTTACAGATAAATAAAGATTTCAAAAAAAAAAATACAGAAGCAATAGTTTGTTTCAATTTTTATGCTTACGGTTATTTTTTTCTTGGCATAATAATTCATATGGGGCAATTCAAAGACAAGCGAAAGGCCGAGCTCAACAAGCAAGTTTTGATACTAGCATCAAACCAGCGAATATGGTGTCCCCAAAATTTTACCCGTATTCTCTTTAATGCAGTTGTTATCACCCCTTTCGTACTCAAAAAATTGTAACCTTTGGTCAGGCTATGAACATGTTTAAAAACAGAATTCAACTCATGATAATTATGCATAGTTCTAAAAAATGCAGGACTCTTACATCAATTACAAACCATTGGTAAACAATAGCTACAAAATATCGCTCTATGACGCTCATCTAGTACGCAGTTCTAAACTATTATTTTGTGATTAACAATTAGAATGGGAGGACATCCCATAATTAAGGGTTGGTTGGTTCTCGTAAAACCCTTGTGGGTACAAGAAAAAGTGGGAGACCCATCGATGATGGCATATTTTACCTTACGGAAGGGTTGTACTATGGTCGGTGAGGGCTCATAGATCTCAACCACAGTTCCCACTAGTGCTGCTGTTGCTGCTGTCTAATCAATTAAGTTTTTTCCGGTGGTTTGTAGTAACCAGTTTAGGGTAATAATTAGTAAGCGTTTCAAACACATGTAATAGAAAATCGAATATTTATTTTGTCACAAAATTGCCAAATTTCATTTATTG
>JAPMOQ010015492.1:1691976-1738812 GCA_026543055.1 Argiope trifasciata | reverse complement strand
TATATATATATATATATATATATATATATATATATATATAGGGAGAGTATGAACAAATAGTAGGAATTGGAAATAAATTGGAATAAAAAATCTGAATTTTACAAGCTAAACCCGTGTATCAAATATCAACAGTTCATATATTTCCTTTCTGTAACTATATTTTCTCGGACAAGTAATCAAATAGATTTCTTCTATGTGGATAATATCCAATGATTAACAGAAATCTACAAATATATTTTAAAATCTATGATTTGGCATTCATCTTTCCAGCTCAGAATATGTTTAAACTGTCGTCAGCACAAACAGGAAGATTAATGTAATTCCAGAAATATGTTTTTCGAGTTTATACAGGTCTGAAACAAGGAGATTCGACAAAATTTCGTTAGAATCTTTCCACGATTACAGAACATTCTTTCTGCAGATACATTTTCAATGGGCAAAGTAAAAAGTTGACAAACATTCTCTCACTACATTTATTTGAAGGAAAAAATTCTCAATACTGCTGTCGTCCTTTGTACACTGATGGAAAAAAAAAATCCCAACACCAAGAAAAAATTATTGTACAGTAATAAGATTTTAGGAATACATTTGTCTAGGTAACATATTTAATTGATTAAAGTTTCAAGATCACAGGTAGAGCCATTGGCGAGAAGAGGCATTTCAAATGTGAAATGTTGGTACATTAGTAACCGGTGTAACTGCCAGAATTTTGAATGCAAGCATGCAAACGTGCATGCATTGTGTCGTACAGGTGTCGGATATCAGTTTGTGGGATACAGTTCCATGCCTGTTGCACTTGGGTGATCAATGCAGGGACGGTTATGCTGGTTGTGGATGACGCTGGAGTTGTCGTCCAATGATGTCCCATACGTGCTCGATTGGAGAAAGATCTGGTGATCTAGCAGGCCAAGGCAACATGTCGACACTCTGTAGAGCATGTTGAGATACAACAGAGGTATGAGGGCGGGAGTTATCCTGTTGGAAAACACCCCCTTGAATCCTGTTCATGAAGGGCAGCACAACAGGTTGTATCACTAGACTTACGTACAAATTTGCAGTCAGGGAGCGTGAGATAACCACGAGAGTGCTTCTGCTGTCATACGAAATTGCTACTCAAACCATAACTCTAGGAGTAGGCCCTGTGTGTCTAGGCCGCAGACAGGTCACTAGCAGGCGTTCACCTGGCCTCCTTCTAACCAACAAATGGCTATCACTGCGACCAAGGTAGAACCGACTTTCATCAGAAAACGCAACAGATCTCCATTCCGTCCTCCAATGAGCTCTAGCTTGACACCACTCACGTCGCAAACGGCAGTGGTTTGGAGTCAGTGGAATGCACTGTACAGGACGTCTGGCTCGGAGCTGTCCTCGAAGTAACCGATTTGTAACAGTTCGTTGTGTCACTGGGGTGCCAACTGCAGCTCGAATTTCAGCTGCAGACGCAGTACGATTAGACCCAGCCATACGCCAAATACGACGGTCTTCCCTCTCAGTAGTACCACCACGTGGCTGCCCGGAACCTGGTCTTCTTCAGGCAATACCTTCCCTTGACCACTGCCGCCAATACGCATGCACAGAGGATATATTCCTGCCAAGTCTTTCAGTAATATCACGGAAAGAAAACCCACCTTCTCGTAGCCCTACAACACGACCTCGTTCAAACTCAGTGAGCTGTTGATAATGGCTTCTTCGTCTTCTCAGAGGCATCCTTGACTAACATTAACCCACTACGTCAAATCTCAACTGTAAATAACGATCACGAACCTTACAGCGCTTATTTAAAGCAAACCTCATTTGCATGTTCATAGTGTCGCTACTAGCGCCAGACTTACGCGCGTAGCTCAAAATTTGAATCGACGTCATCTTTCAGATGTATAAACACGCCTACCAAATTTCGTTTATCTAGCACAGCTCCTTCCTAGTGTTGGGGTTTTTTTTCCATCAGTGTATATGATCGCATGATGGCGGCACATATTCTTCATATATACAGGAGACAATGAGGCCTTTTGACATTAAGGATTGGCCTTATTCCAAACAAACGGAAAGAAATTGCCAATGAATGTAATAAAATTAATCTCATAAAGTCTGAAACTAGTTGATTTGGCATTTAACACTTTGCCTTTTTTGAAAATATAGAAAATTAGCTACAACAACAAATATACTATTTTATAAAAAATATACTGGTAACTAAATACTGGTTTATCATGCAAAGACTATTTGTTTTACAGTGTGAGAATACGATATTGAAGTGGAATATTATCTGGAAATTTCCTTCCCGAGCACATGATCTGCTGAAAATAATTCTCAATTACTTCATTTTACAGAAGAAACTTTTACAGGTTATTAAAATTTTCAGTTTCCCATGATTGATATAAATTTATACGCAATACCTCTCAGTTTAGTTTAGTTATTTTACCGTCCCGTTTTAAAGTAACACTATCGTTATTTTGGGAAGGATGGTCAGATGATGAGGACAAAACCTGAGCTGGCACTCCCCCCCCCCATCCACATTTCTACAGTATGCCATCGGGAGGATATATGACTCTGACGGACTTAATATGCACCAGACTCGCTTACACAACGGTTCTTCGATGGAACCAGGCGTCGAACCTGAAACCCTCAGGTTCTGCAGCCTAAAACTTACCATCAGGCAGACGCAACCTGTAAATTCTCTCAATGTCTTCTATAAAAACTGAGAACTCTAGTCCCGGCACAAATTTTCTTAGAATGGTGCAGTATAAAAATAGACAATTTGGCTTTCTGTTCGCTACTTCGTATAATATCACAATCACGAAATTTTCCAAGAAACGAAATTTATGTATACTATTAAATTAATAAGCTATTAAAACAAAAATTTCGTATTTAAAATATTTTGTTATATCTAGAATATCTGAAACAATAAGAATTGTTATTTCGATATATACTTGGGTTTATATTTGTGGAGTGAAGCTTAGTTTGTTTTAGCTTACTTTAGTGATATTAATGTCCTATTTTTAACACTAAAACTATTTTGAGACGACCTTGGGGATTTTAAACTGATGCCACAGGAAACAGATGGCACCTAAACTGGCCTCCCCATCAGCAAACTATTACACCACATCAGCGGGGGGACGTTTTGCCTTGACGGATTTAGCCTGCACCTGACCCGCTAACACTTCAGTTCTTCTGTGAAATGAGATCCCAAACTCTAAACTCAGAACTTACCACCAGGCCACCGCAATCCCGGGTGAAATGACGTAAAATATTGATAAGAAATATTATATTAGAAGAGAGATAAATTACAGAAAATTCCACTGACAGACTCTATTATTCTATTTAATGAACTCAAAATTCGCTCGAATTTTCAGATATGGTATGATTTTGCCATTATTTTATTTTAGCAATTTATTTAGATTTTTTAAATTTATTGAGAGTATTTTTTGCAATTTGTTCAGATTATTTTTGCAATTTGTTTTTCATTAATCCATAATTCACAACTGATAACTTTCACTTTTAAGCAGCCGTTTCTAAACGTCCGAATGTGAAACATTTCTTAGGTCTTCTCGTGTTTTCCGTTTGGGCTATGCAAAATTCATTTCAAGATGTCTCTTTTATATTCTTGCGTGTTTTACTCTTTCTTATAAAGATAGAATGAAACGATTGAAGTGTATGCTTTCTGAAGCTTATCAAATTATAGCAGAAGGAGAATGTGAAAATTTTCGATGAATATTTCAGCCATTAAATGTGAGAACTCAGACAAAAAGAAGCACACAGTTGGTAATAATTTATGACTTAAAAAAATAAGCTTTAACAGGTAATAAGGGGATTTTTTTTCATATTGAAATAAAGAAACGTAAAGAAAAGAAAAAAATCTCAGTCATGTCATTTAATGAAAAAGTTTTTTTTTAAAGACTTAATTACCTCTTTCAGGAAATGTTACATTTGTTGGCTATATAATAAAAAGATATAAGGCGTCTATTAAGAGTACTTTAGAAGAAATATGCTATTGCGAAAAAGATGGCATGTGACAGCTGTGTTAAAAATTGCCACTATGCGCTACTAATTTTAGAATCATGGAAATTATTAATAAAAAATGTTATATCAAAAAAAGAATTGAATGAAAATATGAATGCATGCAAACACTGTATATAAAATTCTAATGTGGATTACAAAACACCAATATAAAACAAAAAAATACACGGGTGGGAAAAAAATCCGAACACAAAGAAAAAATTATTGTAGAGTAATGAAATTTAGACAATGCTATGAAATTTAAGCACATTTAATTGATTAAATTTTCAAGATTATAGGTTTATTTAAAATGAAGAAAATAGATTTCAAATGTGAAATGCTGTTAGAATAATAGCTGGCATAACCTCCAGAATTTTGAACGCAAGCCAGCAAACGGGCATGCATTGTGTCATACAGGTGCCGAATGTCGCTTTGTAGTTTGGCGTTCCATGTTTCTTGTATTTATTCAATCAATACTTAGACAGTCCATGTTGGCTGCGAATGGTGTTGGAAGTTTTGTCCAATGATATTCCAAACGTACTCAATTGGAGACAGATATGGTTATCTCGCAGGCTAAGATAACTTGACGACACTCTGTAGAGCACGTTGCGTTATATTAAATATATGAGGGGGTTTTCCTTTTGAAAAACCCTTTAACACTGCTCATGAATGGCAAGTTGAATTACCAGACTGACGCATAAATTGCAGTCAGTGGGTAAGGGATAACCCCGAGAGTACCAGTGCTGTCATAGGAAATGTTCCCCAGACCATCCCAGTTTGGTTGTAGACATTCTCTTGGCCTCCCTCTGAACAACACAGAACCATCACTGGCACCAAGGCAGAACCTGTTTTTATCAGAATATCACCCATCCTTCAATGGGCTTTGGCTTGACACTGGTGACTTCGCAAACGATAATGCCTAGGTGTCAGTGGAATGTACGCTGCAAAGCAACTGACTCGGACCTGTTCTTAAATTGACCAATTTCTAACACTTCACAGCGTCACTGTAGTACCAACTGCAGCACTAATTTCTGTCACAGTGCGATGCGCCACAGCCGTACTGCGATCTTCCCACTCAGAAGTGCCATGTGGCAGCCCGGAATTCGGTCTTCTTGAGTCAGCACCATCCCTTAAGGACTGCTCCAACGATCATGTAGAACGAATATATTCCAGCCAAATCTTTCTGCAAATTACGGCAAAAAATCCACCTTCTCATAACATTATTACTCAACCTCATTCCAATTTGGTGAACTATTGATGAAGGCTTCTTCGCTTTCTTAAAGACATTCTTAGCTAACATGAACTCAATACGTCATATTTCAAAGACAAATAAACCTACTGAACTCTACATCAAGTGTTTGAAGCAACCTTGATTTCCATATTTATAGTACTACTAAGCCACACTTATGCTCAAAGCGCAAAATTTGAATCGAAGTCATCTTTCAGATGCATAAGCAATCCTGCCAAAATTTGTTTGTTTAACATAGGTTTTTCTTGGTGTTTAGATTTTTTTTCGTCATTATGCATACACAAAGCACAACAGAATGTTATAGAATAAATACAGAAAGAATACATACAAAAATTTGTATCTAAAATTAATACGAAAAATCATACGCACATGCATAAAAAAGAAAAAAAAGGTCTACTTTTAAAGAACAAATATCCATAATATCTGTTCATAATAAAGATGGAAATGGGGATAAGCTGTGTTTATATTAGTCAGATCGGATCGACATATACCAAATTTAATAAAGATATACATTTGAAGGTGGAAATGCGCATCTTAGAGCAAATATTTTGAAATATCTATTGAACATTTGATTTAAAAATCAAGTCCTTTTTAGGATTTATCCGTGATAATTTACAAAATAATTATTTAATTGCACAAAAATTATTTACTAATTATTTTATTTATGCATCGTTATGTCCAATAAATTATATTTTCTTATATGCCAATTTGATTGCTACAAAATCTTTTAGCCTAGAATAATAATAATATATTTTCCAATATATTTCAAATGATATATTTAAAAAATTAAATAATATATTGCATTGTTATATTTTGTGAATGAAACCAAACTTTTCTAATTGCACGATTTTCTTCCATAATTAAAAGTTAGAGTACGATTTTGTTTAATAGCTATGTAGTCTTCTGAAGAAATTAAAAAATGGAGTTATAATAACTATGGGATTTTAAAGGTATATAAGCAGGATGAAACTACCCAATGATGCCATCGGAATGGTTTCTATTAATCTAATTTAATCTAGGAATATAAAAAACTGATCATATTAAGACAATTAAAAATAACACTCCTTTAATGTCTGACAATCTGACAAGTATCATGGACATATAATTTTATCTAAAAGATTGAAATGAAATCAATATTTTAGACTATCCAGTCGCCAAACACGACTAATCCGAAATAATAGAGATTGGTCATAAAATAACTTTTTTTCAGCAGTATCTGAGCAAAAACGAATGGACGAATGAAACCACATTTCCTGTACAGACTGTGGAAGGCATGGGAAGATGAATTAACATTAGATTAATACAGACTAAACATTTGTAATAAAAGATATCTCCCGCGTAGCTGTTTTTATTCACTTCACCTCGCATCATTTTAGGACAGGCGTAACAGCCCCAAAGTGGGTAAAAACATGACAGGTACAGTTATGAATGAATTTATTAAAACAAAGAAATATTTTATTCATCAATATTAAGGTTCCCTGGACACTGTACAGCATTTTAAATATTCTGAAATTCCCGGTATATAAGGTATTGAACACGATCCACGATGTTCTTTACTGTTAAATATAAACTGTCAGTTTCGATGCTCATAACAGCCTCTCTTATGTACAGTATCAATGCATACAGGTTTTCTCAAAAACAGAAGTGCCATTACGATGTCTAGTGAGGAACAGTTTTACCAGTAAAGCACGCTAAGGTACGGTAAGGCTTGTATTAAGCACACATCAATAGCCAATCACGAACACCAGTTAAAAATACATCAACAGAATTGCTAACTCTTTTTATACAGATTAAGATTTTTACAAATCCATCTAGATAAGCAAATTACCTCATTCGTTCATCACATTAACTCTAATATTTCTCCAGTCGGCAACTTCCACTATTTATTTTAATTCTGTGGAATTCATTTCCCCATACCTTTCACACTCTATTTATCATAACAAACCGATAAAGTCCCTTCCTAACATGGTTAATTGAATCTATGGGAAGACTGTTGTACGATCAGCCCTATAAGTGCTGATCGGATGCCGCACCATTGGCCTCAGAGCTTGGTAACCATTTGGTGACAAAATGGATAATGCTGGAAGCATCAAGAATCTACATGATCCCTCCATGAGGAACTGAGATAAGCTCTGTTGGCCAAGAAGGCTCTCGACCCACCTCTCGAGAGCTATAAAAGGCTGGTAATCACCAGGTTTCGGGTATATTGAAGGGTATCCGGTGTCGTAGATAAGTAACTAGTCTTTGAAAGGATAGCGATGTAACGGCGGATTGCTAGTGCTGTGTGGAGTGAGTGCCGAATTGCTGTGTGCAAAATCCTGTTGTCTACTGTGGAAGTAGCGCTGATTTCTGTGAATAAAGTAGCCATTTGTGGGAAGTAGTAAGTTGGCAGCTAAAGCAAGAAAAGTCAGAAAAGTGTTTCACCCATCTGGAGAGGCGGTAGAGCGAAGATCCGAGGATTTCCTCTCCTGCTGGATTCTGTCTGACCATTTTGTGTGCTGTAAAAGTGGTCACTACCTGATTTCAACTTATAGGCTACTGTTATAATTGTATGCTGCTGTGTGTTCGTCTAGGCTGTACACATTTGTCATCTTTGTGCAAATAAACGTCGTCGTTGTTTCTTACTGAGTTCTGCTGTATTCCCGCATCGTAGAATAGTAAAAGCTGTTTAATTCCGTTCATTCGTTTTAGTTTCAGGAACCACCAAGTAGGAAAGTTATTTAATATGAACTACCTTGTTAAAGTTATTAATTGCCACTGTACATATTATAAACAGTAGTAAAATAACACAAGGCTTATCAACTCATTTGAACCAAATATATTCCATAGTTTTCTGTAGAGTTTTCCAAATTTCTAACATAGAAACCGAGCTTTTGATCAGTTGACTTATTTCTGAACATTTAAATCAAAATTGAGAAAGCGTTCAAATTAAAGTATAATTATGAAAGATATTAACATTGATGCGTTTTTTGAAATGCCATTAAACTTGGAATTTTTTCCAAAATATAAAAGATTATGCATTTACTAAACTTGCAAGATAAAGTCGAAATTTTTTTCCAAAATTTCAGTTCTTCTGCTATTGAAAATAGCATTTTTTTTTTTTTTTTACATACGACCTGAATATTTGCTCAGAGCTCTTTCTCGAAAATGTTCAGCAACGAGGCAACGTTCCATTGCAATGCTCAAGTAGCAGTAATTAAATTTTGCCGCTGTATCCTCTCGCACCCAATTTAAAGCTTCAGAAAAAGCGTCCAATTAAATTACACTTTTCCGCAAATCGCTTTTGCGCAACCTTCGCCAAGACCGGCAATCTGTTTGAAAATAAGTTCCTTTCCGAAAAAGCTTTCATTAACGAATGTCGGGGTCTAGCAACCTTCCGGAGTTCTACGTGTTTGATTAATTGCGCTGTAAACACTTTTTCCCATTTAAAGATTTTATTTCGAAATGCTCTTATTTAAAAAGAGAAAAATGCGATTCTGCATAAGATGTTAAGCTCTACCAAATGCGCAGTTTTTATAATTTTAAAACCCGCTTTATTTTCTTGACATATTGATGGTGATAGTGATTACATTTCTACCTCCCAAAATTACTTTAATTTAAAACCTGAGGTGCTTCAATTAGAATTTAGGAAAGCACTTAATCCAATGTATTTCCTTTTCTGAAAATATAAAGACACATTTCTTTTGTATTGGTGTTTAAAATAAGTAATGAATACGTCTGTTTATCTACAAATAACACGAGTATTGCATTAGGTACTGAGAAACAAATTATAGCAATTTACAATAGCAAGGAATAAAAGATTAATTCTATATTTCCCTTTTATAAAACCTCAATTTTGAATAATATTACAATTTTTAAACCCACCTAAATGGTAATTTATATCAGATTCATTGCAAGACATATACAAAAGTCTCTTTATCTAAAAAGAGGCTTTTGTAAGTAATGTAAAGAAAAATATTTTTATTCAATTCCTACTTAAATCAACAAAGAATTTTTTTTATTTTAATTACTTTTTGTCGAAAAACATCAAAAAATTGATTTTCCCAAGAGTTGAACTCGCATTTTTCATATTCATGCGAAAAATATTGAGATCCTTGCATTTTACCGAATGAAATGCTGGTCGTCGATTTCAATTTTCATTATAAATTGCTAAAACACCGTTTAAAGTATTAAAAATTATTAAGTAAGTAAAAAATTGTATTAATATCAAATGGCATTCGCTGCAAGTTAAAAAAAACGTATTTTAACTCGAGTGGATGTATAAAAAGTATTTAATTAACGATTGAAAATTTAAACAGGATAGAGAAATAAATATATTTAGGGAAAGTGTGGACTAATAGTAGGAATTGAAACAATGTATTCAAAATTAGGTTAAATAGAAATATTAGGTTGTTCGGAAAGTAATTTCGTTTTTTCCCGACAGAGGATTTAATTGCATTTTTCGCACCCAATTTCATACTTAAACCGCAAAATCATTTTATGTTTTAAGAGCTGATATAGCAAGGCTTGAGTTTGAAAAAGTGCAGCTGATTCTTCGCAGTAGTTTTTGGATGGTGCCCTTTTAAATATGGAGAGCAATAAACAGCATTTTCGTCATTTTTTTTCTTTTTTGCTATATAAAAGGTAAAAATGCTGTCAAGCCAGAAATAAATTAGCCAATATGTGTGGAGATGTGTTAACAGTACATCAGTACCAGAACTGATTTGCAAAATTTTTCCTTCAATTGAGGAGGCCAAAAACCACCTCGATCAGTTTTTTTTACAGCCAAGACCAAAACTTTTATGAGCGTGTAATCATGTTACTACCAAAAATATGGCAAAAGGTATTAGACCAGAATGGCAATTTTATAATTTAATAAATAATTTATTCATTAAACGAAAATTTCTTTTCATTTTGACAAAAAAAAACGAAATGACTTTCCGAACAACCCAATAGTATCATAAGAATGCTTAGTTTTATTATATAGCGTATTGTTAGAGCTATATTCATTCATACCTTCCTTATTAAATAAAGAAATCTTGGAAAAATGATCAAAAAAAGTTTGTTAGTTTATACAGAAAAAATTCTAATTAATGTTTACCAATATTAGTCTCAATAATAGTGGAATTTCATTTTACATATTTCTTATTTGAAAATAATGTTTACTTATATCAGAATATTTACTTATATTAAAAAAAAATTTCAAAATCGTATTCCACCTTTTAATAAGGATAAAGTTATGTTACTTTGTGCAGTTAAAGTACAGTGAGATCTTTTATATTGAAGGTCATTCCCAATTTACTTTTTCTCTGAAAAATATAAAAATAGATCTTAACAAGTAAATAAAATGTATGCTGAATTAGTATTAAATAATCATGTTAATTTATTTAAAGCATAAAAAAATGTATAAAAATCAGTCATCATTCTAGAGTTCGGATTTCGTTAAGAAACCCACTAACACAAATGATCTAAAAGAATGAATAACACGAATGATTCAATGAACTGTATTTGTTTAAAAGAAAAATCAAATTCCTCTTATCTTATTTTTCTTGAAATAGTTTAGATTTATGACTTTTAATTCCTTAACCTGAGATTTTTTAAGTCTCCTAAATAGTGACACATTTTGATTTTAACAACTTATTATATTTATGGATGTAGATGATACCCTTTAGCATGTTCAAGTGATATTTAGCATTTTAATCGACTGCTACTTTGATTCACAAACATTAAATTACCATAATTTTTATAATTTGGTGAATATCATTCCAATACAAACAGCTAACTCGAATTTAATTACGAAATTATACTAATCACACACATTTTATCAGTTAAATTTTCTGATAATTAAATTATATCGATTCACTGAAAGATATAGTTATTTTCAGTTTAATTCACTGATTTTCAAATCAATAGGATTTATATAATTACTGTACCTATTTTAAGTTAAAAGTATAGCAAATTTTATGTATATTTCAGATTGTTTTGTGAGTCACATGAACTTTTAACTATTTTTATAATCATCAGCGGTTAGGAAAAATAATAAAAGAAAAGTGAATATAACTTCAAACGAAACGCCTACATTGACATTCAAAGCTTTTAATGTTGTAATAATACTCCTAGCCTACATTGACATTCAGTGCTTTTAATGTTGTAATAATACTCCTAGTTTTGCTTTTGATTTACTATTCAAGGACTTTACATTCCTGTTAAAGCCTTTCTCGTGCTTATAATCGATATATGTTACAGTTTTGCAGATGATTGGCCAAAAAAAATTAGAATGTTCAACTAATTTTTCCACGGAAGGGCATGGTTTGTACGCAGTGATCAAAGGCGAAACACGTCTGTCCAAATCAGAACATAAGAGGTTATGTGAGATATATTTTCCCCTTAGACCTTTTATTAAGAGATATTTATAGGGATTTTTTCATATGCATCGATTTAGAAAAGGGAAGAATCTTTGAAAGCCATGCTGTAGACATTAGGGATTTTCATCTCTTCGCTCGGAACATATGAATTGCAATAGTTATCAATTTTTTACAGAGCTTGTCGAAATAATTAAAGAGAAATTCAGATTTAAATCAACAAACTATTAGAATAAAGTAATATAAGTTAGTTTAGGATAAAAAAGTTAATTAGGATATCAATTAAGAGATAAACTGGCTTTTGATGTTTCTTTTCTATGTTCATCTAGATTAAATGCTTCTCTTAGTAAAAGTTTCATCCGAGCTTTTTATGAAAATTCATAGAAGGCCCAATCGATGCAGGAAAGGAATTTAAATATGAATAATACAAAACAATTACGAGGCCTTCCGAGTGGCAATCAATTTGAGTTAATGACAGAAAATCAAATTACCGGCTTTCAAAGGAGCAGGAATTCGAATAATAATCGCAACCGTACTGGGTTGCTTTTATTTCTAACATCAAATCTGCATTAGTCTAAGAAGAATAGGGACCCTTTTTAACTACCTGCTAATAGCTTGCGTACCGAAATATAATAAAGAATGTGCAGGTGATTATTGAAAAAGCGGCGGAAATGGATATCCAAATCATTAATTAATATTATATGAATATATTCTTCAAAATCAGATAAATTAATGTGTACAAAAAATATAAAAGAAGTGACTTGAAATTTGGCTTTTACAAGATTTATTTCAGCAATTTGTGTTTGAATAAGTAAATGATTACTTCTTTAGGTTATTTCCAGAACAAATTTTGCTGAATAATTTAATATTTTGTTGGTTTCTGATGTAATGCAGTGAAAAATAATAAACTTTACAGCTGTAAAATATGTATTCTTCTGACAAATGACTCTAAAAATTATTCCAATAATTATAATATAGCTTTAAATAGTGGGCTTCAAACGCTATGCATAAAAAATATCTATGTTATCGACTGGAATTACTAACATGTACCAGGTCGGCTTACACGACGTTTCTGTAATGGAATTGGGTATCGTATCTGAAGACTTCCGGTTCCGAAGTAGAGGTTTTACTACCAAGCTAATGTGGTTCTCACAACTGTCAAAATTGATGAAATTTGATTATTTTTTAATTAAAATAATACATATCAAACTTTGGTCAAAATTTCTCTATGTAAACTATTTGTAAATACATCTGAACCTATACGAACATAGGATTTAAACATAGATTATATTGATGAAATTTAATAACTTAATCATCCAAATTGCAATGATCGAGCAGATAAAACCAAAATCCAATTTTTGAAGGGAATTAATAAATTAGTTGGTTCATTGATGACTTAGCTGATCGCATATTTCTGAACATAATAAATAAAAAATTGCTCCAAATACAAAAAGAAATCCGTTATCTTCGGGTGACTGTAATACAACCCTAGAGCTTGCACCTTGAAGATACATACTAACACTCAATGGATGAGTAGCGATAATATATATTTCACATAACCTTTAAAAATAAATATATTAAACAAACTAAACAAGAGCTTGAATCACACTAAACACGAAGGAACAAATTTTTGAATATCCCATGATATATTCAGCATCATATTTAAAAAATATATACATCTGCATCTTTACCATAATACTATTCGATAATGACAGAAATATTCCGCTTTTTTCTTAATTTAATGATAAATATTTCTTCATTGCAAACTTAAATTCAAAAGTTTTGTTTGTTTTCTGCGCTTAATGTGTTATTTAATTTCGTCGGCATTGCTTTGAGCAGTTTGTATGATCCAATAATGAATTTAAGAAATTATATCGCCTTATTCAATTTCCGATGTATTCGAACATTCATTTTGAGAAGGACTTTGATATATGCTCAAAATGAAATAAAGGTAACCTAAAGGAAATTGAATATAAAGGAAAGGAATTTCCAGTTTCTTCAAACTCGTGTGAATTTTTCAGTATCAAAAGAATATTGAATGCTGATTCTTCATCAAGCTTTCCTTTGATTTTCGTATGAGTTTTATACAATAAATTTTGACACTGACAAAAATTATATTTGTTCTATTCTATATTGCTTATTTTATTCTTTTTAATAAATATTTAAGACATTAAACCATGAAATTTGTATTCACCTCTTTCTAACATTTATATTAAGGGAGAACAGCCGAAATTGTATAAACTGTGATAAAAAATGTGAATTTTTTTCTGATTTTTTTTATATTTTAAAAGCAATATCAAAGCTGGAAATTTTCTAATGAATGAAAGCAAATAAGAACAAAATTCGCGTTTTAAACTTGCGTTAACATTAAGCTTGAATGGAAAATCAAATGTAAGAACTCTCTCAAATCAAGTGGAGTTATAATATTGTCATTCCCAATGGAAATTGCGTTTTTAAATTTTTTCCAAGACATGCTTGTATATGACTTGAGAAATAGAGCACAAGAAGATTAATCTGAGGCATATTCGGATCACGTCTTGGTTGATTGGCTTTCAAATAGATTTAATGAAAACCAATATTTTTCGATAGCATTTAAAAATAGCTTTTGATATTTTGTTGTATGAAAAATATTAATAATATTAAAGCTTAAAGGAATCTGATACATTCTTCAAAAATATATTATGAATTATGCACAAACTCATGAGCTCTCCAAAGTTAAATCTTTAACAATAAATTTTTCAAATATATTCAAACAAATATATACTTTTCATACAAATATAGCATTTTCTGATGTTTATTACCGTATTCTATTTCTGCATTTTATTCTTATTTGTCCATAGTATTTTCCGGGATTTTTTAGTTCTTCAATTACCGGATACCGTGCACACTATTTGAATTCGATCAATAAGGTCAATAATTATATTAACGTCCCGTTTGAAAACATCACTAGTGCTATTTTGGTACTGACCTCGGAATTTTGAACCGCGGACAAATGACAAGGATGAAACCTGAGCTGCCACCCTCCTCTCCAAACTTCTACACCACACAAAGCGGGTGGACGTTTGGATTCGACAGTTTTAACGTGCACCACATTCACTTGCACGGCGCTTCTTCGGTGGAATAGGGCCTCGAACTTTCAGTCCTCCAGTTTCGAAGCAGAGACCTTAATGCCAGGTCACTGCGGGCTAAATGTTTAATCTGAGAAAGATTTATTTGATGCAGCTTTAGCTGAATTTAGATCCTTATTTTGATCTTCACTCGTAAAATTGAAATCGTGACCCTGTCTTCAAATTAAGGAATTTGTGTATGGATGGCTGTATTTGTGCCAAATTAATGAATGTATTGAACCAAAAAATGCCGTGTTAAAAGAATATCTATCGTAGAAACAACATTTTTTGTCGATAAAAAATAGTTTTATAAAATTAAACTCAATACAGGTTAAATGCGTTTAGTTCGATCTATAGCATGTTATTTAATAGAGATTACCTCAACCAAGCGCCTTCTACTGACGACTATGTAGTTACAGATGTAACATAAACATATGATTTTAGAATCAAAAGCAAGAGATCAGATCAAATCATAAACATGTTATTTCAGAATCAAGACAAAAATATCAGATCAGTTCCGAACTTTAAAAGAATATAAACATTTGTAATAATCAATTCCAGCAAGTTTACTATCATATTACAATCAGTTAACAATATTCGATTTATGTAACGGCGCAAATATTTAGTTGTTAAATGTATAAATATATATATCCATCCCTATAATCCTTGAATATTTTGCACTCAAGACATTTCGATTCTTACTTTCTATTAGATTTAATTGTGGTCAAATCTAGTTAATTTCTCATTATACACAGCTTTATTATATATTAAGCAACAAAAAGCTAAATATTCAGACAACATTTTTAATAAATCAACATTTGATTAATATAAAACATACAAACTCAATTTTTTAATACATTAAGGTATCCGACTACGTTCAACGAAAAAATGTTGAAAAATTAAATTTTTTAGAAATTTTTATGGTTTTTAGATGTATTATTAATAATAAAAACCATAAATACAAAAAAATTACTTGGAAATATAATATATTTTTAGAATTAGGAAAATTTGCTGAAAATTTTAAGGAATTTTAACCAAAACGATAAACACTCTACACAAAATTGTAAAGCAACAATCCTATTTTTCTTTGCACACAAGTTATGGAATATAATGATGAATGAAATGAATCAAAATCTAAGAAAAGTTTGGAATGCACAGAAGTTACGGGTAAAAATATGCGCATATATACATTTTCCCCATAAATCATCAACTTAATTTTTATAAAAACACTCATATATTAAAAAATATTTCATTAACGATTAAACATTTGGTTCATTTCATTGCCCATATTATAGAAAACACTCCCTGCACTTTTTATGTAAATACCTCGATTACTTTACATCAAGTTAATGGTGGAGAATTTTTATGAAAATTAAAGTTTTGAGAATATTGAAGCCAAAGACAAATTTTAGTTGAAAAATATGTGACCCTGGAAGATAAGTCGGACCTCCCTTTTCTTCCAAAAGATAAACTGTTTGGAGTTGATAAAAGTCTGAACTACAAGAAATAAAAAGAATTTGTAAAAATTGCCAATGTGGTCGATAACCCGTGTTTTTAACGTAGTCTGATACCATAAGTAATTCATATTGAAACTCAATATGTTTTAAAAATTCCATAATATTCTTTATGCTTTAAGAATTCAATTCATTGTATGAATTTTGATTTGAAAATGTGTATATATTTTTTCTCCTTATATAAATAATGAATGAAAATTATAACTCATTCCTACTATATATATTTTTTAACATTTAAAATTTTTATATGAGCAAAAGATGTATAATTTAAACATTAAATAATTATATATATATTGTAACATCGATTAGTTGCAATAAACAGAAAAATGTAACAGCTATTTTCCCAGATTAAGCATATTTTATACGTAATTGCTTGACTCTACTTGATTTATCAGCACAAAATGAAAATTTCGATTTTAGTACTTCCCGTAGCTATCAAGGTAGCAATTAATTAAACGCGATGTCATTAACTGCAGGTCTAAAAAAATTTTAAATTCACGATAGTTAAAATATTAAAGCGTCATTTTGCTTGGAAGATTAAGCAGGCAGTGCTTAAAATTGGTAAAGGAATTTACAGAGGATGCTTATTAATCGTCAAGAAGACTGATCGGAACTTTGAATAGTGCGATTTTAAAGTCATTTATTCTCGGAATTCAAGTATTATCCTACACATTATCAAGTATATGCGGCTATTATAATATTGAGAATTCTAAGCATAATAGTACAGTTCATGATTGAGGGATGCTCCATATGCCGACATGACTGGATGATTCAGCAATCTGGCTTCAAAGGTCATTTCAAACATACTTAAAAAGTATCTTTAAACATAACGATTTCAATCATCCGCTAAAATTTTTCATAACATCAGAAAGACAGCAATTATTGTGATGCATGAATTGAGAATAGAAAATCAGTGTCCGACCAACAACATACAGATGATAATTTTTAACCAGTTCTATGGATAGTCCAACCAAACTCTATCTTCCATTTTGGGAAACTCAAAGTATTCATCGAAAGTTTATGAAAAATACTAGATTTTTCCATCAAAATAAAATCAACTTAGAAGCCTCTCAAATATCTCAGTAAAAGTTTTTAAAAATTAATTTTACACCAACATTAAATATACCGGAATTATGAATCCTGATAGATTTGGATTTAACATTCCTTAAGCACGATTCACACTAGGACAATTATTGAGAGCAGTGGTAGGGTACGCTTACTTCAAGAAGATCACTTGATACCACCTGGACAATGGCAAATAGTTATCCTAATGAGAAAAATATTTTCCATTGTCCCGTTCGGGTCACGTGATGTTCCTGAAGAAGACGTGACATTCCATTGAGAGCAATAATTGGTCACGAGTGAATCCTGCTTATAATAATGATAATATTTTTGAATTACTAAAAATAAATTTTTTATCAAATCGCTCAAGTCAAAGGCGTTAGAACAGTTCTCCAAATGGGCATACCAGATGTTCGAATTAATTAAGAACCAACCCGACAAAAGTGCTTTGAGAAGGAAGAGGTCATAACCTTTAGAATCTCGTGTATCACTGATCTTTTTCTCACGATCACAGTTATGGGAATGTTCGACACCGAATCAATGGAAAATAAGCATTTTCTTTATGTAGATAAAATTGATGTAAAAAATAAATAAACTGAAACGAACACAATTCTTGAAAATCTACAAAATAAATAAAACAGATTTTTGTAAACAACATGATGAATTACATTTTTTCAGAGATTTGAAATTAAATTATTTATGAGCAAATCTGAATAAGGATTAAATAAATATATATGCAATTCAAACTTTATTAAGGAATTAATTTGCAAAAGAAAAAAAACTTTAAAAAAATTACGATATAAAATTTTGTTTTTGATTATTTTTATCTGTAAAATATTTCGGTTGCAATAGTAAAAAGGTATCATTATTAATTGTAATTTAATATTAAAACAATTTTCTACAACCCGCTTTCAGAAATTTTAAGCATCATTCACACGAAACCAACAATTGTGAGCAATGGAAGGGCTCACATATTTCAAGAAGATTACTTGGCCACTATGGGACAATGGCAAATAGTTATCTTGGTGAGACAACCAGTTACCACTATCCCGTTAGGATCACATGATGTTCATGAGATAGGCGCAGCCTTCTATTGCGCACAGGAGTTGGTCTCGTGTGATCGCTACTTTAATGAAAACTCTCAGTATTAACTAAAAATGTAAAATTATTAATAGTATTACGCTTAAAATGCCTAAAACTGTTTTCCAGTCACTGTTATATTCATTCAATAAGGTTCAATTTATAAGCAGCTCACGTAATAAAAAACATGATTATTGATCCACTGATACCAACAAGTGTTTATAAGAGTAGATTTTTAATCTATACGAAATTTGAGCAATATAGATTTGGAATTATTTAAAAAAAATTTTGAAATCTTAGAAAACATGGGATTTCAATTTAAACTATATCTGTAATAAAAATAAAATCTCCCCATTGATGATTTTCCTGTGATTGAACAAAATTCTTTTAAGCCTTTTTTAACTAAGGTAATTTATTCAAACCACAAAAGATTGAACTAATGTAGAAAGAATAAGACTTAAAGATCTTTATGAGCTTTAAGCCAAGGTGTTGAGAAAAAAATGACTAAGAGGAAATCCGAACGGGAAGAAAAACAAAGAAAAAAATACGTAAGTCTTTTTTTAACTCTCCAGTTGAAAGGTATTCAAGGTATTTTTCTCTTTTTCTTTGTTTTTTTTGTTTTGTACTATAAAGATTTTCTTAAAGCACAAAACGGCTCTTGTTTTCCTTTCTTTTAATGTTATCCTAATCAGATCTGGCTTTAAACACAGTATTCAATAGAAAATAAGACGACTTTTCTTTAATAATCTGGAATGGCAAAATTATAAAAACACTTTTAAGCAAAGAAATTTGAATTTAGTTTAATCCAATACTTAAAAGAATTATTTATTTATTTTCTTTGCTTGCTATTTCAAATTTATGATCAATTTTACAGCAAGAATTGTCACTTTATCCTTTACTAATGGTATAATAACTTAGGAGAAAAAAAAATTTCGAGTAAAAAGCCTTCGAAATGAATACAATTAAGATAAATGCAATATAAATTAATACTTATAAATAAATTAAAAATAATTAAAAATATTTAATATGTTAAATTCATATTTATATTAATTTATAACTCTAAAATTAATTATTTCAACTATTAGTCTCCATTAATTAATTCAAATTTTAAATTATTAATATTTAATTGATTATTATTCCCATTATTAATTTATATCAATTAATTGAAAATAAATTGATATTAAATATGACTTAATTGGAAAATAAATTTATAAGCATATATTTAGATGCTTATATATGTTTTCAGTTCTATCCCCTCATCCTTAAATTAGTGACCATAGAACAGATATAAATGAGTTTAATAAAGATACCTTAAGTAATTTTTCTTTGTAAATGAACCTAAGAAGTTTTTCAAGACAAAAATATGCATTCATATTTTCTTTTCGAGATGACTGTATAAATTCTGATGAATTTCAACAATTTTATCTCTGTGAAATTCGATTATTAAAGTTAAAAAAACATCAAAAGATGTAAACATCTGGATGAGTCATTGTCCTGTTAACAAAATACAAATATCTCTATCATAGATTATTTAATTCATATAGTAGCATAAAATTCCATGCACATTGGCAAAATGCTTAAGAAATACAAATAAAATTATTAGTTGAGCACACTTTAAAGCAGCGCTCACACGTGGCCAACTACTTCATGCAATGCGAAATCACATCTTACTCAGGAATATCATATGATCCCGTAGGCACAATGGGAAATTGTTGTCTCCCCCCGACAGCTATTTGCCATTGTCCCATCGCGGTTACATGATCTTCTTAGTGTAAAAGTGGCATTTATTTTAACCCAATAGTTAGCTTTATGTAAACGCTGCTTAAACGTAAATGTATAACTTAGAAACTTCTGTTTATTTAGATTTTCTCTATCCATAATGTTCATGGGTACTGATATCAAATAGAAACAAGAACAGATCCACTTCCTGAAAAAAAAAAAAAACAGAGAATGCAAAATAAAAAATAAAAAAACAGTAAATAAAAATATTAATAATAGACTTCAGTTAAGTCCATGAGAGGGAAATATTATTATATAATAAATAATAAATAAATAAGTTATAAAATAAATTTATTCGTACTTAAATTTGTTTGCACGACAGTAATTCAGTCAATATAAGCATTATTTTTTAAAAAAAGAACTGTTTCCTGAAAGTCAATTTGTGTATTCATTACAAGGAAACTGACTCGGTCTTCGTTTTAATTCTCATTAACATCTTATCAACACAATTATCTTAATATTAGTTACTATGCAATATTATTCAATATGCTATTACAAAATCAAGTATATATATTTTATTAAGATATTAAAGTTTTATTAATAAATCTGTTTCTAATAATGTGAAAACGAATTTTTTGTTAAAATTATATTTATGATGCACTGACTCTTAACAAAGATACATTTTTATGTTGATACTTATATTTTTATTCTTATTACAGTTTCGAAATTTTAAAAAGATTACTAAAGCGCATAAAAAATATTTCGCAATATTAATCAATTTTAGTTTGAGACAAAATGATTTTTATTCATACTATATTTTTTAAGGAATATCTTATTTCTATGCTCTTATTCAAAATTTTTTTTAAATATAATTAATGCTAGATGTATCTATAATGCCAGTGATTTATTTAAAGTATTTCTAGAGATGATCACATCCTTTAGCAACATGCCTTTATAAAGTATTATAGAAAATAATTCTTTTTCTAAAACATGAAAAACGATTATTTTTCGAACTATATAAATGTTCTTCGAAAAGAATGGATTCAGAAACCAGAATTTTTACTTTAATGTTTCATGTTTATTAACAATCAATAATTTTTTATTAAAAAAATTATAATTGAGAAATAATTGCTTTTTATAAAAAGTTAGCAAAAAAAATTGCAAGTTTTTATTTTCCATTCCTTCGAAATTTTTTTCAAATTCCCAACATTTATTTTTTAAAATTTTGAGTAAGAATTAGCATTTATTAAAATAACTAAAATTTCAGTAAATAACCAAAAAGAAGAAACTATGGAAAAGTATGCTACGGAAAAATATAGCACAGCTCATTCTATGTCTTTTAAAACATAAATTGTATTAATTTTTGTGGTTTTCAGAAAGATGTTGCATGAAATATTTAGCAGGTGTAATAGTAATTTAATTATGGTTTATCTTTAAGATTATGGTAGACTTTTTTTACTCTCTTTGAAAATAATACAAATAACATAAGCTCTATTCTTTTCCCTCTTTTCTTATACCTTGAGATTCTCCTTTACTTCAAATCGATATTACACGTTTTTGGTTGTGATTTGCATATTTTTATGTAAGTAACTGAATTTATTTTTATATTTCTAACTATACTAAAGACTAAAATTTCGCTTCTTCATTTATTTCGTTATTACTTAAAACTGAAGAGGGGTGAAAATAATAAAATTAATGCATTTTTTATGATCATATACTAAACCAGTGCCAGTGGTCTCTCCAAAACTTTTTCGCGTATTCATTCTCCAATAAAAATCTTACTCCATATAAAATAGTAAACCATGTTGAAAGAATGGTATTGGTTTAGAATTTATACAAACTTATTGATGAACAATAGTTATAAATACAGAAATTTGGCATAAATATAGTAATTTTACTAAAATATGTATATTTTCCCCTTTTCGCTTTCGATAGACATTACAATTTGACTAGAAACTACATTAGTAGTCATCAAATAACATACTAAATTTCTTTGATTTAGGTCATTGTGTTTATGAGTTATTACATTTACGTAATTATATTTCAATTGAAATTATTCTAGACATCAAATATCAACAATCTAGATCACATCGTTTATGAGTAATCATGTGCACAGACAAATATAAATATTAACAAAAATGTGTTTTTTGGACATTTTTATGAGTTTGAAATATGTAGATTCTTGAGAATTTGCATATCGTATTTTTGAACTCTTACAATACACCTTTGGAGGCATTTTAACAATAATCAAATGTTCCCATTATGGTTACTTCAACTATACCTTAATAATTATAAATATATATTAATAAATACTTAAATGTTTCTACCATAAGGTATCCGACTACATTAAAACACGGGTTATCGACCACATTAGCGAATTTTTTTTTATATTGATATTTCTTGCAGTTCAGACTTTTCTCTTTACAAAACAGATTGTTGTTTATAGGAAAGGAAGGCCTGACCTATCATTCAGGGAAACTTGAAACAAAACCATATTTTTCAGCTAAAATTTTTCTTTCACATCAATTTTCTAAAAACGTTATTTTCATAAAAATGTTTCGCCTTTAACATGATACCTCAAAAACTAATTTAGGTATTTACATACAAATTTTAGCTTGTGTTTTAAATGATGTGGGCCGTGAAATGAACTAAAAGTTTTATCGTTGGTGAAATTCTTTTTCATTTATATGTGTTTTTTAAAAAAACAATTTGTGAATTTATGACAAAAATGCATATATACGTATATTTTTACCCGTAACTTCTTTACATCAATTTTTTTTCTTCGATTTTGGTTCATTTAATTCATTAATTACATTCCATAACTTGTGTGCAAAGAAAATAGGATTGCTACATTACAATTTTGTATAAAGTGTTATCCGTTTTGGTTAAATTTCAAATTTTAATGTTTCTCAAAGTATATCATATTTTGAACTTTTTTTTTTATTTATAGTAGTTAAAATTGACAAAACATCTGAAAAATCATAAATAGTTTTGAAAATAATTCCAATTTATCATACTCCTTCGAACGTTGTTGGATAGCTTAATAAAACACTTTCAAGCCATTTCAAGAGGGCCTTAAATTTCAAATTTGAATGTTTTTTCCTCACTTGATCTGTTCATCAATATGGTCCAATGATTAGAACTGAGTTCCATCGGTGAAGGGTTTCTTGTCGATTTTTCACCAAAGCACTCATAATGCATTACAACTCCTAGGAATGCTATCAAATTATCGATCTAATAATGGAAAATATTACACCGCTCATCAAGCAATGCTATATTTCCTTTTTACATTAGTTTGACAAAATTTATTATTGAATTAAAGATCTCTCTCTATATATATATTATAAATTTGTTGTCCAGATCTAGTGATTTTTTTATTCAAACAAATTACTTTCTTATATAAATGTGTATTTTAGTCATTGTCGCTCTCTAATATGGTTTCACTCGCCACTGTAACATAATTTAAACGTAATACTGTAATGTCACATGAAAAAATTACGCCATATCCAACTTACATAATTAATAAATTCCCGAAAACCTTTTCAGAAAATAGAAGGTAGCTTGATTAAACATGGGTATTTATTTTATGTGACAAAAAAGAAGCTGATGCATCAATGCTCATTTAGAAAACTTCTTTTCATAAAACCACGAGATTTTCTTTCATGTTCAATAAATATATAGAAATATTATCTATATTTTTGAAAATGAAAATAATAGAAATGTACAGAATTCCTACTAGATGAATGAGTTATATGAACCTTTCATCAATATAATTTGTATACACTATAAGAATAAATAAGTTTAATGTATAACCTAACTTTCTTTCAATAATAGTTAGATTCTTGGCATTAATGGAAACTGAAGGGCTGCCTATTCAATTCAATGATGCCACGAACAAGTTTCAATATGAGTAACACAAAACAATTCCTCTCATTTCTAGTGATAATGGAAATGAAATAATGAGAGATAATCAGATTACTGAGTTTCAATGAACCTTTGCTCAGATGATAATCGTAACCATAATGGGTCAAAGAGGATCCACTTGGAATTTTTATTAATGATATGAAATATACAATAATCGAAGAAGAATAGGAACTCTTTTCAAACTACTTGTTAAAAGCTCTCGTTCTGAAAGTATTTTAAAGAGTTTCCAAGGATTTCTGTTGTGTTGTAAATTAATATGCATTCAAAGAAAAAGAATGCGAATTGACCCTTAGAGCTCAAAAAAGTAATTCGATGCTTAAACATTCGCCTAATAAGAGGAATAGTTTAATGTACCGAAAAACAAATATATATGAATTTTTTAATTTTAATTTTCCAGGAAAATTAATCTGCATATTTTACTACTCTTAAGTATATTTAAATGTCAAAGTAAAATAATTAAATAAAATGACAAAATTAGGCACTGCCTTGACTGATATCTAACCGGAGTACTAAGGGTTAAAATCATTTTCCTAAGATTTAATGCTGCAATTTTTATTAAAATGTTACTGTTTTTTTAGTGTAAAGCTGCATTTCGTATTTTTAGACTACATTTTTTACAATAATCTTGAATGTATTCAACATTTAATTTTACATTTAATCCAATATTTTCTAAAAGTTGTCAGCAACTTACAAATCTTTTTGGACATATTCCCTGATGAGATTTAGAAAGAACTGTAAGAAACACTTAGATCTAGAGTTTTAAAGTTAATTTATTTATAGCCTTGAGCATTTGCTTTACCAACAAAATCATTTTAGATAATATTCAACACAGATAAGTCAATTTTATTTCCATTTCTTTAACGAATCCTTTAATAGACAATTATTCTCCCACGAGATAAGAAGTTTCCCATTTTTATTCTCATAAACAGGCGTTCAAATGTCCCTAGTGGCGCAATCGGTTAGCGAGCGGCAATTTATTATTATTCCTGAGACGCGTGCTTTTTTTTTTTTTTTTAAATAGCCTATTTCCCAAAGACATTGTTAAAAACTTTTTTAATTATTTAATTTGTTTATAATCTAACTTAAATAAAATCTAGTATTGAAAATAAACAATACTAATTATTTTTTTTATTCTAATGGATTTGAGTTTCGAAAGACTTTTAAAATATCTAATCCAGTGTTTCTCAACCTATTAGTATTCACGGCCCAATTTTCAGTCATAATTTTCATCGCGCCCCCCCCCATCTCCATTGCATACAATAAAATGTATACAATAATAATGTATTTTGAGTATTTTGGAGCTAAACCTACACTACAACCTTAATTTTAAACTTTACAAATTACCAAGAATACGGAAATTTATTGACATTTTGCAACACCGATCCTCCGCATTGAAAAAACAAGAATCCTATGCCTTTTTATTGCTCCTGAGTCCCGCCTTGTCGGGCATTCTCACGGTTTCGCGAGGTTTCGATTTTTCTGGAATTTGTCTGATCAGCTTAAAAGTTAAGTTAGAAGCGTGCGCAGATGTGAACAGATGTTTTCTCACAGGGAGAAGGAGAAAGTTCTATGACGCCAATTTTAATTCCAGACAATCTCATTCGCGTCGATAATTCTATCGCTATTGAATCTATTCTGAATGTTATGTTATATATATTTTCGTGTAATTGCAATTCACCGTATTGAATATTCAAGGTAGCAGACTTATACAGAATCATGGAAAAATTTTTAAGCTGGCATAAGCGAGCATTAGACGATAGACAAGTATCAACAAGTACACAGACGAGCGTGGTTCCGAAAATAAAATCAAGAAAATATTGTCAAGAATACTTAAATTTTGGATTCACTAGTACTGAAGTAAATGAAGAAGAAAGGCCTATGTGTATCATTTGCTCAAAAATGTTGGCGGCAGACAGCATGAAACCTAATAAACTTAAACGACATTTGGAAACGCTTCATAGTGAGTACGTAAACAAACCCAGAGAATTCTTCGAATTAAAATTAAAATCACATGAAAAGCAAAAATCATTGTTTAAAAAACTTTGTATGTGAAGGAAAAAGCTTTAATTGCCTCTTACAAAGTTTCATAGAAAATAGCCAGAAGTAAAAAGCCTCACACCATTGGTGAAGAGCTTATTTTGCCAGCCACAATCGAAATTGTAGAAATTATGTTTGGAGATAATTTTTCAAAACAATTGCAGTCCACACCTCTTTAAAATGGTACTGTTGCTCGTCGTATTGGTAATATAACTGAAAATGTACAGTGCCAGCTTTTCTCGAAGTTACGTGACAAATTGTTTTCAATACAATTCAATGAGGCAACAGATAGTAATAAAGATGCTCATTTCATTGCCTATGTTAGATTCTGAGATGATTTGTCAGTAGTAGAAGAATTACTTTTCTGCAAACCAATAGAACTCAAAGCAACGCATTATTTGCTATTTTAAATGATTTTATGAACTAGGCAAACATAGAATGGAAAAATTGCGTCGGAATATACACCAATGGTGCTCGTTCTATGTCCGGAAGATTCCAAAGTATTCAAGCACTTGTGAAACAAAAATCGTCACAGTGCGTCTGGACACATTGCATGATCCACAGAGAAGCTTTGGCTTCCGAAGAAATTAGTCCTGGTTTGAATATTGTGTTAACTACGGTTGTAACATTAGTAAATTATATAAAAATGAGATCCCTGAAGTCAAGAATTTTTTCCGTACTTTGTAAAGACATGGGTGCAGTACATTCAGCGTTACTATTTTATTGCGAGACAAGATGGTTACCCCGAGGGAAATTTTTGCAACGTGTTTATGAATTAAGAGAAGAAATCGCAGTTTTCCTAGAAGAGGAAAACAGACCGGAAACCGAGAATTTTCATGATAGTTTATTTGTGATGAAATTGAGCTACATGGTCGACATACTCGAGAAATTAAATAACTTGAATCTCCAACTGCAAGGAGCCAATACACATATATTGGATACGAGTGATAAAGTTAATGCTTTTTGTAGAAAATTGGAATTGTGGAGCAGAAATTTAAAGCAAGTAAACAATGTTTGCAAATTTGAATGATTGTATTAAAACTTACAATTCTGAAGAACAACATATAAAAGTTGTTTTTGAAACCATTGAAAATCATTTAACAATGCTAGCAAAGAATTTTAAAAAGTGCTTTCTTGCAGACGACAAACTGATATCAAGTGGGTGAGTCATCCATTTCAAAACACTCCCGAAGGACTCTCAATTGAAGAGGAAGAAACCTTCATAGACTTCACGGCAAGCAGTGAAACCAAAAGACAATCTAGTAATAAATCACTCTCTGAATTTTGGGCAGGAGTGGATGATGAGTTTTCTGCACTAAAAACAAGGGCATTTCGCATTCTACTACCATTTTCAACATCTTAACTTTGTGAAACTGGATTTTCTACAGCGGCTTCTGTGAAGACAAAATATAGATCTCAGCTAAATATAGAAAAATAATTGAGAGTATCTACTTCTAATATTAAACCCTCCATCGAAAAGCTCTGCTCTACAAGACAGGCCCAAGGAAGTCCCTAATAATTATTAAATTTGTTTTTAATTTAGTAAGTTGTTTTAATTTAATAAGTTAATTATTAAATATGTCGAAATGTATTTTGTTTTATATGTGTGTGTGTTTTTTCCTTTTGGTAACTTAATCAATTTTTTTAAATAGCATTTTCTCTTGGATATGGTTGCGCCCCCCTAGGGGGGCGCGCCCCACAGGTTGAGAATCACTGATCTAATCAATTCGGTTCTATTTCTATAACATGTAATTCTACGTTGAGATTGTACTATGCTTAATAGATTTTTTTTATATTAAGGGTTTAATAATATTATTATATGGGTTTTTAGGATTATATTAGGGTTTAATAATATTATCGTATGTGTTTTTAGGATTATATTAGAGTTTAATAATATTATCATATGTGTTTTTAGGATTATATTAGGGTTTAATAATATTATCATATGTGTTTTTAGGATTATATTAGGGTTTAATAATATTATCATATGTGTTTTTAAGACTGGTTTGGATTTATATTCAGGAAAATTAAATGTATAGAACCATAATATAGTTGATATTATACAATTTTTAGAAATATAGCGAAATCGGATGAAAGTCTATCAAAACAGTATCATAATCAAATGTGTGAAATAAGAATTCAGCAAAAGATTAATTTGAAGTGCAAATGAAATTTTAGAGACAAACTTTGAACGAAACTCTGAAAGGGATATTTTTCCTGCACTTAAAAATGAATTTTTGTCCTTAATTTATCATCTTACAATAAGAGTAAATAAGAATATTGTTACAAACATGTAGTTTTGCTTCCCAGCATGAATAGTGTCATCATAAGAAAAATTGATTTACAGTCATTTGTAATAAATGCGCCAGATGCCAAGCCAGAAATACCAGATCTAGGCGACAAACTTTTCTAACATTTGGCTAGCAACAATATGGATTACGCTTCTAACTTCGAGCACTTCTTCAATCCGTTTATTATGAACTGGTATATGCCTTATTGTCCTGGAAGCTTCTACACCTGGATCTATAAAAAAGTCGGTAGTCTCAAGCTGAGAGTGTCGAGGTAAATTATAGTCGGAGTCGCCGCCAAGTAAGAAGTCTTCGAGAGGATAGCGATACAAAGATGGAGTGCCTGCGTTGTGTGGAGATATTGTTGAGCTGTGAGCATTGAGGCGTATTATCTACTGTGGAGGCAGTATCATAGCGTGTATACACTGACTACCAATAGGTATTTGGACACCTGTGATAGAAAAGAAAAATTAACTTTATTCAAAATCAATAATTGGTAGAGCCTCCACGAGAGGTAATTACAACGTGAATCCTCCGGGGCATGATTTCTACAAGTCTTTTTATGACAGCTAGTGGTATTTTCTTCCACTCTGCTTGTAGAAGACATAGAAGTTCCTTTACCGATTTTGCATGGGTAGTGCAACCCTGAATTTGGCAATGCAACTCGTCACAGAGGTTCTCGATAGGGTTCAGGTCTGGACTCTGGGCAGGCCAGTCCATTCGATAAGCTCCATTGGTACCATACCAAACCTTGGTTGACGTCGAAACATGACAACTGGCATTGTCGTCCTGAAAGTAAAAGGGGTCCAACCTGTAAAACTGCCACAAAGTAGGAAGCCCATTGTCATCCAAAATAGTGCAATAGGCATCGGAGTTGAGCTTACCATGAATGGGGACCAAAGGTCCAAACCCATACCAGGAGTAACTCCCTAAGACCATAATTCCAAATATCGTCCAAATACTTACCAAATATATAGTAAATACATAGGTGCCCAAATACTTATTGGTAAACTCTGCAGTTGTGTGAAGTAGTGAGTCGACAGCTAAAGCCAGAAGAAGAAAAAAAGTGTTTCAGCCGTCTAGAGGGACCATATAGCGAAGCTCCGAGGATCCTCTCTCTGGTTGAATTCGGTCTGGCTGCTTTGTGTGCTGTGGAAGTTGTCATTACTGGATTTCTACTAGTGGGCTACTCTTGTTATTGTGTGCTGCTGTATGTGTAAATATTTGTCGTCTTTGTGTGTCTGTCTATGTGTAAATAAACGTCGCCGTCTTTGTTTTCCCACTAAAGGACTGTTCATTGTCTCCTCCCCCCCCTCCCTCATACACACACACTACAAAGGCGAATACGGCGACGAAAATCAGTAACAATATTTATCACACTTCTGTGTTATCTGATCAAGAAATGCAAAACTTTCATGTTATCCTTTTTTTTAATTCACTGTATTTATTTTCTTGTACATAAATAGAGAGTATTATATCTATAAAAAAATTTCGAGTTTGAGATTTTTACAAATTTTTGTGTTTCAGACTTCCTTGAGACCGTGAAACGAAATTTATGAACTATCCCTATAAGCAAACAAAAAAAAAAGATTTTAGCGAGAACAATGACATTCGATGTATGGACTTTACACTACATTTCTAGATTTCTGCCAGTCTTGGAGAGATTTTTAAAGATTGGAAAAATGCACAGTTATGATTGCCGATTATACCGATATACTTAGCCTGAAATCTTTGAATTCTGTTTTTAATAGTCCATGAACTATTTCTGATTCAGATGAAATTATTTAACAATATAACAGAAAAAATCACTCTACTGCATTCTTTTGCGCTAGAAGAGAAACTTTCATTTACATATATATATTCCATTAAACAGAAAAAAACTATAAAAAACGACTGTTCCATCTAATTAGAAGGCGCTAATTACTTCAATCTTATACATATTTTTATAGTTAATATTCAGTTTAAAGGTATTTTCTTTTGTATTTCAATTTGATCATTCCTATCTAAATTTAAAAATGCTGTAAAAATATTTTTTCCAATATTCCAGTCAACTTTTGAAGTAGGAAATTTCATTAATTCAACTGGTTGCTTTTTCTATGTTGCCTATAATTCTTTTCAAGAATTTTTTGCAAACTTCATTTAAGATATGAATGTACAACCATTAGAAAAAAAATTAAGAAAATGTAAGTCTCTATTCGAAAACATTCTAAAAGTCAGTGTTTCAGGCCTGATTATTCAACCTTTATTATATTTTTTTCAAAATTAAATTATTTATAATTAATTTATTTTTAAATTAATTTTTATTGCAGTAAATTAATTTTTTATTGCATTTACACATAAAAGAAAGGTATTATTATCATTGCAATGCATATGGTTAAATACAGTAACTACGAAATTGAAAAGTGTTGTTCTAAAATATACTTGGGGAAAATATTTTGAAATAAGTACTGAATTTGGAAAAGAATTTTACTTGGAAATAAAATTTATATCTCTGAAAAGTTTCATGTTTTAAATTTTTTTAAACCTTTTTCTTTTTTTTAAAAAAAAAAACATATTTTGAAATTATTGAAAAAAGTAATAATTGTTTAAAATATTGATTGAATTTGAATTAAAAAATTGAATACAAATCTTGAAATAATTTTTCTTACTGAACATCTACTACCTAATTAGTTACTATTTTTCACACTTGCATATTATTTTAAACAATCCCCCTTAGGAATGAAGCAATTTACAGATAGTATCCAACCTATATAGACCCTCAGGCTCTCACTTTTATGAGGTGCACCGATTCTTCCCCGAAGAAGATGTTTATTTCCTGTTTTTGTTCTCCTTTCCATTTCGTACCATTTTCTCGTTTTTCTTTGCCTCAACGGGAAGCGAGGAAGATATTCATGGAAAGCTGTTACTGTTTTGTATGTTTTCAGCTTCGCATGAAAACCATTCGCGATGACCATTGTGCTAACCCATCATTCATGGGAGGCTATGTGGTCCAATATGTATATTCAGCCCTAAACTAGCCGCAGTCTGTTGAGAATGAAGCAAAGGGATCATTGCCTTCAACTTGAGATTAAGGGTGGTCATTTTCCCAGGAGTAGATAGACTCTTAGCGGATAGGCTTCGATAATATAGTGGTAAACATTGAGATTGGGATTATTGGAGCCGGTGGCTGTCATCACTTACGAAGCTTCATGGAGGGTTTTGTTAACAGCTCTATTAACACAAAATACACAACAATATAATATCTACACGATATTGACTGGGATTCAGAATATTAAACAACATCGTGGAAATGTCCTACAATATATTGGGGCCCAGGATTATATTCCACGGGTCTGAAAAAAATGTCCCCTTCGATGGTAAAAAGGATCATAAAATGAAATGCACAATAAAAACTACCGTAAAATATACTGTAAGCTGAATGGCAGGAGATCAACAAATAGTACCCCCAGTTATCCATTGTGAGCCATCCAAATGTAATTATATCACAAACACCTAATGAATTATTGAGCCGCGAATGAAAACAAGGACTTGCTTTGTTATGCGACAACTTAGGACGGAAGATTATATGGATAAAAGAAAATATTTCATGATACCTAGTTGTAGGATTAGTTTAATACTCAATATTTAATGTTAAAAAATATTTCACAATCTACAAACAATCACAAATATAACAGCAACTGGTAAATTCTATCTTAAAATTTATAAGTAGTTGAAGGAATTTCAAAAAATTCATCTTATAGACATTATTATTATTATTATTTAGGGTTATCAAGTTTCATTTAAAGCATACAGTAAAAAGACGTATCTAAAATTATACCATGAATATAAAAAGCATAGTTAAGGAATCATTCGTGAAAATAATGTTATTTTCAATAATTTTTTTATGTCCAAGAAGCTTAATTTTTTAAAACGAAATTGACGTTTATTTAATGAAATATAGTACTATGAATAGTTTAATACTAAGTATCAAACTATTTATTCTTGTAATATTTGCAAGCAATCGAAAGATTAGATTTATATGAATTATGGAAAGACAATGAAAATGCAATTTTATAATTGGTATAATATATTATGAAAAATCCTCTCAATAAAAAAACATAAATTCAATTCTTTATGTCTATTGTTTTTGTTCCAAAACCAAAATATATTTGCTTCAAAATTTTATAACAAAATATATTTGCTTCAATTCTCGTCATTCCAAAAATACCGAAATTTCAAAAAAATTAATTGAGTTAATAATTTAATGAATTTAATTAATAATTCAAAAAGACCTAAAAATATAAAATTCATTGATTAATGAAACTTGATTATTAATAACAACTATAATTCATTGACTTTATGCTTAATACTTTTTATGCCAAATTGGCATATATTGCTATTCTTAAAACCAGAGGGAGTAGTCTCCTCAAAACTTTCTTACATACTCATGGAGATGTTATCTCAGAGAATACCTCGCATGGTATTAAAATAGCTAACGAAATATTAACCTTTGGAGATAATTTAACAATTTTACTGCATCTATGTGATTCTTGGCGAATTTTTTGCTGAACTATACTGGCTTGCTGTTAATATTATCTAAAAACTGTACTTTTCGATGTTTTTCTCTTTAACAAACGGAAAGTAAAATTTGACACAAAATCAATTGCATACCCAATTCGATATCTTTAAGTCACTGCATTTTTGAGTAATTGCACTTTCATACCTTAGAACGTATGAATAGACACGTGGTTAATCCCTTGTTGTATTCGTTGTGTCTAGAATATAGATGTTAAATCACTGTATCAACTATTATCCATATAGCTCTCTTCGATTTGTAGTAATTATGTTAACTTATATTCGAACATTCGAAATACAGACTTACTCTGAACGGATTTTGCTAGTACTAAAATTTGATAATAATAAAATTGTATTCTAAGAAAACAAGTACTAAATTCAATCCACCGAGATCAAAATATTTTTTTCAGTTATCGCAGTTATCGTTGTCACAAACACGCAGTCAGACGTTTCCCAAAATGTGTTTACCATGCTCGGGAAAATGTTGAGATTCATCGAAATCCCAGGTTCGAATTTTTCGAGGATTATAGTAATTTCTCATCAATATATGAGAAAGTAAAAATAAAAAATAAAGGATTTTTACGTATAATAAATTTAAAATAGTATTTTAAAAACTCAATAGAATTTTAAATATATTTAATCAAAGCAGTTTTAAATTGCATTTTATTACTTTTAAGGTATCCGACTACATTCGAAAGAAAACTTTTGAAAAATTGATTTCTTTTATAACTATTTATGGTTTTTAGTTGTATTATAAATTATAAACACTATAAATACAAAAAAAAATATTTGAAAATAATATAATTTGAGAAACAGGAAAAATTGTAGTAAAATGGGATTTAACCAAAACGGTTAACACTCTACTCAAAATTGTAACGTAACAATCTTATTTTTTTTACACAAATTGTAAAAAATAATGATGAATGAAATGAACCAAAATTTAAGAAACATTTTGAGATGCAACGAAGTTATGGATAAAAATATATGTATATATGCATTTTCCTCATAATTCTACTTCTTAGTTTTTCTCGAAACACCTGTAAATGAGAAAAGTATTTCACCAGCAATAAAACTTTTGGTTCATTTCATCGCCCATATTATTTAAAACACAGGCTGAAATTTTTATGTAATTACTACTATTAGTTTTGGAAATATCATGTTAAAGGTGGTGAATTTCTATAAAAATTAAAGTTTCGAGAAAATTGAAGTTATTGATTTTAGCTGAAAAGGTAGGATTTATTTAAAATTCATCAGGATTATAGGTCGGACCATCCTTTTCCTAGAAAAGATAACTGTTTTGGGAAGAGAAATGTCTGAACTATAAGAAATAATAAGAATAAAAAAAAATTCGCCAAAGTGGTCGATAACCAGTGTTTCTAACGTAGTCGGATATCTTAATAAGTCTTTAGTTTTAGTTGTGATAAATTTAGATGTATATCAAATGTATAACTTAAGTATTCATTTAGTAATATCAGTTAATGATTAGCTATTCATTAACCTTTTAAAAGCCATTTAAGGCTTTAAGCTATTCCAATCATATATTCTATTTCCGAATGAAGAAATATTATCGTGTTAACATATGTATTATTAAAACTATAATTAAAAAAATTCATTAAAAGATTCATTATCAAAGTATTGTTAGCAATTTTCCTTTTTTGATGTCTCTAAATGTGCGTCTCCACATTTCGAATTCATTTACATTCTCTCTTTTCTTCTACTTAAAAAATCGAAATTCGGCTTTCTTCCTTTGCATATATTTTCTAAATTTACTTTGTTCTAAAAGTTTCTTTTACATTCCAAACACTTGTGTTTAAGTTATGGCTTAAAATTAATCTTTATTAAAGCTCAGTAAATTTTATTTTTTAAAAAGAGAAAGTAGAGTTCGTTGAGGTACGCCTTTACCCATCGTAAATCTTTTAAAACAAAACTGGAAAAAAATTCTAACTTATTTTCAAAAGGAAACGAAAGTTATTTCTCAAAAATGTATTTTGAAAAATTAAACTGGTGTAGTAGTAATCTGATTATAATTTTTTTTTCTTCAAAATTACGATAGATTCTTTTTTCGCTTTGAGGTAAATAAGATTTTTTTTTTTGCTTTCTTTCTTTCCTTTTGTCTTTATTTTTCTTTAGAATGTTCTTTTCGTGCATAAAGATCAATAAAACTTTCTTTTTTTATCAATAATGTTTTGATCGTTTAACTCTTTTTCATTGTTGTTCTTAGTTTTGTTAAGGAACAAAACCGTTTCTTATGGTTTTTATTTTCACACATATAAAATATAGAATAAGAAATTAGTGTAATCATCAAAAAATTCCATCTTGAGTGTTTGACGAAGATACTTTCCTATCTCGCTGAAAAAAAATTTGAATGCATGTCTATTAACGTGATAGCTTTAAACTGCTTTGCGTCAGAAGGATATTTTCTTTACACCAAATTTGTACCTTTCTGTCAAATTTTGAACAAAATCCATTCTGGAAGTGGAAGTTAGTTCCTGTTCAAGAAAGTATCTTAACTATAAAATGAAAATTAATGTATAAATAATAATTTGTGCATTGCTACTAAATTGCGGGCTCATATGAAATGAAGAACTTAAACGGCGAAAGGGTAGGTTATCAGTTGTTCTAAATGCATGCAAAAGCCATAACTCAAAAGCAATGGCTTAAATAAGTGAAATTTCATAGATAATCTTGGAACTAAAATTGCAATTATGTGTCACATTTCTGAAATCTGATAAAATATTTACTCTTTGTCTGGCTGACTATTCAAATGCGTTTAAATAAGGTAAATCAAAAACGCAACAGATTAGATAATTGAAAGTTGGTGTATGATTGTTTTGATCACAGTTGTAGATCTTTTTTGCAGATTTTGGTTCAGTCTGTCAACAAAATGTTTTCAAAACAAAGACTCAATTTTTTAAGATATTAAAAAGCTCAAAACTCTTGTGCATAAAACTCTGGACTTTCTTAACATCCATGAACAATATAATTGTTTACATCTTTTACGCATGAAAGATGAAGATAACTTTGAAAAGTTAAAAGATTTAAAAAAAGATTTTGGTGTGATCCACCATTTGTATTTTATTTCCATGTAATAAGACATAAAAATAAAGTGGCAAGTATTTTTTTTTAATATTTTTATCAACGCATAAATTAAGAAAATATTTTTTGATCCAAACTCCTTAAATCAAAATATACATTGTAAATGCCTGAGGTGTATAGAACAATCGAAAAATTCCAAACATTCATTATTCGAAAATAAAATGCAATATAAATTTGTTTACCATTCTAGCTATTTTTAAAGAATTTCACCCATGTTTCATATTTTTTTAATATAGTTTTGACCACTTTTTTTTACAAAAAAATATTCCTTTTAAATAAATTGATAATGGATCTTCAAAAGTCTTTTGCTCTTACTTATCATGATACGTTTCTTTGCATATTTTCAATTGATGCAACACACAAAGGACTTAGTATAACAATAGGTATTTTTATTTATTTAAAATGGTAATTTCAATTTATGTAGGGATAAATTTTTCCAGAATCAAAAGTAACAACTCTCCAGATGTCTGTAACAAAAAAAAATGTTGAGCAACACACACGACAAAAAAGTAGGCATGGGATATTACATAGAATTTCCTAGCTTAGTGTACAAAAGATTGGTGTATTTAAAAAGATAAATACAATACGATTGCTAGGCATCAAAATGAAATAGTTAGGAAAAATCGTAATTTTGGAATAAAATTGTAACTATAGTTATGTATGTATGCCTTATTTTTAATGATATTTAAATTGCATAGTATTATCCTTAAACCCACAATCTTTATCGATTAAACAAACAACATTTTAACTTGTTTGGTTTTTTTTTAAAAAAAAAAACGTTGTCTTTTTAGGCAATGACTATGTGAATTTCAAGGCTAAAATTACAACAACAGACGATAGATAATTCAAAAGCTATACAGTTAAAACTGGACAAAATGAAACTGCATTAGCAGACGATGATAATAATGTCGTGTCTGTGTTTCCACGGAAAGGAGTGTAGTAGTTTCTAAGGGTTGAAGACTCCTAACTACCCGAAAACAGAAGTCTCTAGCTCAAATGGTGATTAAACACACATATTCGCTTGCACAGCGCCTTTTTACAGGAGGGGGGGGGGCACATTCAGTCATCTCACAGATATAACACAGGACAACCATATTCGAACCAGGGCTCAAACCCGATATACCTGGATCACAGGGAAGACATGCCACTCCTAAGACAAGATGCCAGCATTAGCAGACGATAGATATTTCAAAACTATATTATGAACGCCGACTCCTAAATATAACTGCGTTAGCAGACGATAGATATTTCAAAAGTTCTTCTGTGAAAGCCGGCTCCGAAGTAAAACAATATTAGCAGACAATAGATATTTCAAAAGTAATACTGTGAAAGCTGACACCAAAAGAAAACTACAAGAGCAGACGATAGATATTTTAAAGGAATACTGTAAAAGCCAACTCCAAAATAAAAAAGGATAAATCGCAACTTTGCTGCCTACGTATTTTGAGGCTTCAACAATTTGTTGCCTTCAAATCGCTTCAAATACCTCAAGAAAAACATCATTTTCTCATTCTATATTCAAAAAAGGGAAGAAACTAATTTTGAAAAAAAAATCTACACAAAACAATCAATGGGAAGAAAAATAAAATAAGTATAAGAAGAATGATAACTTTTTAAATAGCTATTAATCTTAGTACCCAGAATCTATATGCTTAATAATGGGTCAAATTACGAAATGCATGGACGTTGAAAGATTATATAAGGCAAAGAAATCCCAGAGCTATTCCAAAATTCAAAAGGGCATTTACTCACTTAAACAGAAGAATTATCGAATTCAAGCAAAATCTTTCCTAATTTAATTTAACTTTCTTTCAGATAATTCCTGCTCTCATGAATGCTCCGCCTCGTTTGCTCGGTAGGCTTTTTGAAAAGCCAGCAGTGACGGGGCCTGATTCTTTTGCCACGTTCAAGTAGTTAATTAAATTTTACCTCTTCAACTTCTCTTCTTCAATTTTAAGAGTTTGGAAAAAACATCCAATTAAATTACATCTTCCCACAAATCACTTTTGCGCATCTTAAGAGACGACGAAGAAATTTCCTTCCTAATACGCAACTCTTCCAGAAGAAGATTATACTAACGATTACCTGTGTCAAAGCTTTTCGAGGTCAAATTTTTAATAAAAAAATATTAATTATACTGTAAACACTTTTTCCTCTTTAAAGATTTTATTTTGAATTTATTATTTATAAAGAGAGAAAATGCAATTCTACTTTAAAAAGTCGAGATTCTCTGAATGTACCATCTTTTTAATTTAGTTAACCAGGTTGATTTTGATTTAAAAAAAGTAATATTAAAAAATTAATTCAATTTCTATTTATGTCAACAAAGAACAACTTTATTTTAGTCCTTTTTCATTAAATAATTATCAAGTAAACTATTAAGTATCAAAAAATTATTGATTACCGCAAGAATTGAATTCCCATTCTTCTCCTTCACTTGAAAAACACTAAATTCCTTGCATTTTACCGATTGAGTTACTGCCAATTGGCTTCAACTTTCATTAAAAACTATTAAAACTCTATTTATAGTATTAAGTTATCCGACTACGTTTAAAACACTGGTTATCGACCACATTGGTGAAATTTTTTTTATTGTTTTTTCTTGTAGTTCAGACTTTTCTCGTTCTAAAACAGTTTATTTTTTCTTAGAAAAGGAAGACTTAACCTTTTCCTAGACCTGAACATCACGCATTTTTAACTAAAAAATGTGTGACTTTCATTCAGGTTCACACATTTTTCTGCTAAAATTTGTCTTTTAATTTGTTTTCTCCAAACGTTTGTTTTCATTAAAAAAAAGTCCACCGTTAAAATGATGTGTCTAAAACTAATAGAGGTATTAACACAAAAATTTCAGCGTGTCTTTTAAATAATATTGGCAATGAAATGAACCAAAAGTTTTAATGGTCAAATTCTTTTTCCATTTATTGGTGTTTTTAGATCTTCTGAACTTTGGGGCGAAATCCATATATATGTATATTTTTACCCATAACTTCTTTGCATTTGAACTTTTTTCTTAGATTTTGGTTTATTTCATTCATCTTCATATTTTATAATTTATTTTGAAAGAAAAGTAAGATTGCTGTATTACAATTTTGTGTAGAATGTTAACCCTTTTGATTAAATTTCTTCAAAATTTTCTACACATTTTCCTATTTCTCAAAAATATTACATTTTCAAATATTTTTTATATTCATAGTGTTTTATATAATAATTGAAAATAAATCTAAAAAGTTTGAAAATAAATCTATAAGTTTTAAATAGTTTTAAAAAATCCATTATTTTTAAACTTTTCCATCGAACGTAGTCGGATAGCTTAAAAATTAGTTTAATTCAGTTAAGAAATCAGTATTTGAAAAAACTATTTTAACATCAAGTGGCATCCACTACAAGTTTGAAAAACGTGAGGAGAGTGTGAACTAATGGTAGCAATTGAAAAAAATACATCAATTTCTATCCTATCCATGACATTTACCTCAGTGACCTCTCCTTCAGTTAAAAGGTCAGAGCATGAAATAGATGCATTCAAAGAATCTGAAATGGTTACAGATAATGAAATTGAAAATGTATGCACATGGATTTAACAATGTATGGCTGCATGAATTTAACGTATGGATTTTAAAAATTGAATTTAATATATGGATTTAGCAAAATTGAATTTAAGGTATCGATTTAAGAAGGACTCAATGTATAGATTTCACAAAATGGAGTTTAATGTATGGATTTAAGAAAATTGAATTTAATGTATGGATTTAGAAAATTGAATTGAATATACGGACTACACAAAATTGAATTTAATGTATGAGTTTAAGAAAATTGAATTTAATGTATGGATTTAGAAAGTTGAATTGAATGTATGGATTTATTAAAATTGAATTGAATGTATGGATTTAACAAAATTGAATTGAATGTATGGATTTAACAAAATTGAATTGAATGTATGGATTTAACAAAATTGAATGTAATGTATGAATTTAACAAAACAAAATCTTCTTTTTTATAATAATAAAAAGAAGACTGTGTTCATAATTGTCCTTTCAATTTTACTGCTATTTCAGTATTTCTTTTCGATATTTTTATGTGCTCAGCTGCGATATATTTGACATTTGGACCTTTTAAGTATTTCATAGCGATAATGTATGAAGTACGTCATAGCGATAAATTATCTTTATGTTTACCATACAATAAGATTCGACGAATTTTTGACACAGTTTAAATAAATTCTTAGCTCAATAAGTTGTATAACAAAGAAGTCTTTCACTTTGTACTAATGCACTTTAATCTTCTTTTTATTGAAGTTTTAAAGTGTGTTTTTTTCATGTGCCTCTTCCTCTTTTTATCCTCCAAGAAATATCTGATGTTTTATTTCCAAGCAATTCTAGACATCTACCAACTTTCTTTAGTCCTTGCTTCCGCATCAGTTAACACTTTTAAAGCTGATTTTGAGTATTCCAAAAAGTAGTGAAGTCTAATGTCATCTGTACAAAGGGTATTAATCTAAATCTTTCAATTCGGACATCAGAGAGCGTTTGGCTGTAATTAAAATGGCTGTACTATAGCTTTAATTTTAATGTTTTCCATTAGATCGTTTCCTTTTGGAGTCCTGATGGTGATACTTAAAATTTCTCTTTCTTCACAAGAGTCTTGAAATTATATTAATATTGATGCATAATCTGTTATGACACTGAATGTTTGTGATTTTCAAATACAGTTTATCATTTTTAAAACTTTTCGTTAATGCCTTGAAAATATTTAAATTTTACAGAATATTATCAGATGAGTTTCATCAAACTATATTTTATATCGAAAATACGGTAATAAGTTTCATCTACACATATCAAACGTTCAAAAATTCACTATGATAAAATTCTAGGAACGATTTTCTTTGCTAATAATAGGAAAAATAAAAAATTATTTAATATATTTTAAATCTTAGCAAAGACTAAATGATATTTGATATTTAAATAGAAATTAAGCTTTACTAGGAAGAAAAAAATTATTTAAGGAATTTCTTGGATGGCTTCTACGATTTTCTAGAGTTCCTTTAGAATTATCTAAGCAAATTCTTCTGAAAAACTTTCAAGAATGTCAATTTACATAGAGTGAGATGCTACTAAAAGATTATTAGCTTTTGTCTTTTTATATGAAACTCAGTTTTCATAAACAAAATCTATATTTTGCTTAATTTTACAAAAGTAGTTCTTACGAATTTATAAATTCATCTAATTTATAAATTCATCTCTACTAATTCATAATTTACAAGCAAATATTCAAATAATAATTTTTATAGACAGTAATACATGTTTTTTCATCAGGTGTTACGTCTTTCAAGGATGCCAACTTAATTGCTTTTTTACATAACCGTCCCTCACTTTTAATGAATTTTCTCAAATTTGTCCCACATTAATCTAGCAGTTCTAAACAGTTTATAATATGTGCTTAACTTTTTTATACTTTTACAAAAGTTCCATCCCTATAAAGGATTGGCATGTTTAAAAGAAAAAAAATTGCAGATAATTAGCAACCTATAATAGGGTACTGCAATCCACCCAAAGGCACAAGGAAAAAATCTGAATGATCGGATCGCTGCAAAATAACACTGTGGTTAAGTCCTAGTGCTATCACCGACCACAGTACAATCCTTCTCTTGTTAATCATAGATTGAAGGCTGCCGACCTTAACCTTTTTCCAGCCTTTAATCATCGATGAAAGGCAGTTGAGAAGAGAAGGATTGTTTTGTGGTCGGTGATAGCACGTAGAACTTAACCACAGTCCTTCAATCCTCCAAGTGGTTAAGTCCTATGTGCTATCACCAACCACAGTCCTACAATCTTTCTCTTGTTCATTAATCATCGATAGAAAGCTGCCGACCTTTACCTTTTTCTGTTCCCACAATGCAAAAACTAAACACAGCACCGAAAGCTTCTCATCCTCACTTACGAGGCATCCCCCTTTCATTTGAAGAAGAGAATTAATAAGATGATATCAATCTTATTATAACATGAATTAATTTTGAGTTTATAATTTTTATTAAGCCTTTGCATTTTTAATTCCGCACAGAAGGATGCTCACACTTCTTTATTCTTGCATCTTCACTTTACTTCATCTGACTGATATAATTCTGCAATTTTCATTTGATAGTAACATACCAAATTTCATCATTTTAGTGACTTTTTGAATAATCTTGTTCGCAGTCAACATAACAAAGTAGTGAAATTTATTTATACTCCTGTGGATTCGCCACATGCTTAAAGTGAAATGTTATGAAAATTATAAGACCTTTTGTTTAAAAATTTCAACAATACTTTGAAATAAAAAGTAATCATATCTTCTATATCCTTTTGAATTTTGTTTACTTGCTGAGGTAGTATTCTTGAAGGAATTGTGCTCCTTTAATCTTGCTACATGAAAACGGAAATGAATAATCTTGTCAATAAAAGAGTAAGAATGGTCTTTCAAAAATTTTTCGCGTACTATCTCATAAAAGTGTGAGAACGCTTTGTATGGCACTAGAGTATAAAATTAAATAACCTTTGGCGTTTTTAATATTCATGCTGGATTTATCTTGTGGAAACTGGTGATTTTGCTGACTATTAGGCTAAAAACGTATATTAAAAACTTAAGCTTAATAATATCAGAAAATCGAGTTTGTGTTTTAAACACTTTCTCTTTTACCGAATCAAATTAAAATTTGGAACATAATTACAATTGCAGTCACAAAGCAAGGTATGAAATTTAATGTATTAAAATCATCATATTTTTGAATTGTCTCGTTTACATATTTCCACACATCACCAGATGGCCAACCCTTTATTCTATCTTACTCAAAATTTGATACGAATATAAATTACAGCTACGAATCAATGCGTACTCTAAGTTTTACTTATCTAGTTTTCCTCTTTATTGTGGCTATTATGTTAACTTATTTCCGAACAGTTGGGCACACTCAATGAACTTGACTCAAAATTTGAGGGAAAACTACATTTTTGGTGTTAAGACTGTGTATCAAATTTCAACTTTCTAGCTCAAAAGCGATTTCGCATCATCGTTTTTTTATAAACAGGTACACGGACATAATGAAAATGGTATTATTTCATAATATCTGGAGTTTTTCATCAAGCCTTAATCGTGGAACATTTTTCTGCATTTCTTGTGAAATCGAGTTTCACTTTCTCCAATACTTTCTCGATACTTCGTATGCGAGAAAAAAATAATAATATTTTCTAGACCTTACGAATTTTGTTTGGTTTTTCAGATGTTATCCTTAAGAGCCATGAACAGTACACCTTTAATATTGCAGCATGAACATAAAAGCGAATAATCGTTCCAGAAGGAAATAAAAACATTGGTATGGAATTGCAAAGAATAAAAACATTGGTTTTTACAGTATTATTCATTTTTATTCGCAGTTCAACTTTAGCTAGAATTGGGAAAACTCCCTCAAGAGAAATTGAAAGAATCTTTTAGTGAAAAGTTTCCATTAACGATTTCTTACGATTTATAAGAACAAAACCAACTTCTATTTAGCTTTATAGAAATATATTATTCCTCCCACCTTGTTTCCTTCGAGTCAGTCTAAGGACTTTCATTTTTATTATTCTTTACTCAAATCTTCCTTTTCTCAAAACCATAAAAAAAAAATTATTTTTTTAAGAAATAGGAATCTCTTCTAAAATCTTAATGCCTTTTAAATTGCTTTAAATGTTAAAATTTTTATAAGCCTTCAAGTAGAAAGTAGATTTCAAGAATTTCTTTTTCAGAGAAAGACTTTCCGAGACAGTAATATTTCATAACTCAGTGAGCGTGGCTAAAATTCAATTTGAAGAAACCGGAACGTTATCGGAAATGAAAATCTGACATAATTGTGCATTATCCAGAACATTAGCATGTTACTTATTTTTCAAATAAATTTTTTCAGTGAATTTTAAAAAATTGATTTATATTTCATTGCAGTATTTTATAAAGTAATTCCTTTGCACTTCTTCTTAAAAGACTTCTTTATTATATTTTCTAATTTTAGCTTTATAAGGTATTGGGGTTAGTCATATTTACTGAAAATTTCACTCCCTCTCTCATATATATATATATTCATACACATATATACATGATCAAACTTTTTTTTTCAGAATGCCGCAAGTAATAGCAATATTCAACATAGTAAATTTTTGTATTAAGTACAGGTCCGTGATAAAAAAAAAAGTTCATAATGACCGAGTGCGATCTTAAACAATTAATTCTTAACATGGAATTATTGCGCAAATTCTAAAAAGAAGAATGCAAATTATGTATTTTTACGAACCTGTAATTTTGCTTCCTAGCTCGAATAGTGTCATAATAAAAAAAGAATGATTTACAAAGAGCAAATCTGAAAAAGAATGTTACTTCAATGACCAATTTCAAATGAAATTTATTCATAATCCTTTATATAGTTTATATGACTCTCATTCCAAAGAGAATTTATGAATTTACAAATATATTTCAACTTTTGATTTACCATTTACAAATGGAGGAAAACACTTCTTTTTTCAAACAGAAAAACCTTCGTGGAAGATTATAAAATTGTATCCTTCTCCATCAGAGGAACAAGCGCAGCAAACTTCTTCCAAGAATCCATTCGGGCCACTACCGAGGCCAAAAAGGAAATGCGATTCCAGATATCATTGTTTGGGAACCAGCTGCGAATGGCAGAGCAGACCTGGCCTTACTTTTTTTTGTGCAGAATTACTTTCCCTTTTGTGGCATCGATCGAGGAAGTATAGGAAAAATTCTTCCAGGTTTCGTGAGCAACAAAGATCATCTGGCAGATGGCGGGATCCTTTTGTGTCCATCTCGAGTGGAGTTCTGCCGGACTTCAGTCCCGCCCATAATCAGACGAGTATCGTCTTTCTAGGATTTCGTTTTGTTCGATGGACCTCACCTTGCCTCTATTTCAGGAGAATATACTTTTCATCCTTCAAAAGTACTTTTAACGTGGGATTGATTTTTATGCTGAGAATGTCTCACAACTCTACTGTCCTTTTGAATGAAATTCAATATTAAATATCACAAATTTGTGCTTGAATTTTGCGAAAGTTTAAAACAATAAATTATAATAAAAATCAGTAATTATACAAAAATAAAATGTTGTAAATTTTTTTATTAATAATTATAAATGTAAATAATACTGCGCTCTAAATATATTCATAATTTAGTTGTATATCATTTCTTGAATCTTGAATTATGTGTATTATGATAAATGTGATTATTCTGGTGATTATGTATAATCAACGGTGATTTCAACGGTATAATTAATGCTCACCTAAATTTATTGGTGAATATTAATTAAACGTAAATCCGCTGTCTATAAAAACATACCGTTTAATATTTACTGTCACATATATATTATTATTTATTATTATCGGGAGGAGATAATATTTTTTTTCTTTTGTGAAATTTCATGAATCCCTGTAAAATACTGAATTTGCTAACAATTTTATCACACTTTACGATCATCATTTCCGACTAAGTGCGTGCAAGCATGCTGTACCTATACGGACTAATAACCTTATCGTCCTCAAAATTAAAAAAAAATGGTAATTAATTTTGCAGGTGTGTTTTTTTTTTGCCTTTTGAAGGTAATTTGTAGTTGTTATTAATTTCAAAAGAGAAACGTTTTCAACTTTCATAAAACAATTTATTTAAGTTAACGCCTTTCTATTAATAAGAAATTATTATGACAATAATTCTTAATGGATGCCGTAACGTCACTGCGAACTCAATTATTCTAACTAATTTTACAACCCTTGCTCTGTCTCTCAAAACCGAAATTGGAAGTTCTCACTCATTTCATTACTCACACTCTAACCTAAAATTGATTGTTCAGACTGCTTTCATTATTCTCTGTCTCTCAAGCAAAATTGATTGTTCACACTCTCTTCATTACCCTCTCTTTAATCCAAAACTGATTGTTTTCATTTCTTTTATTACTCTCACTCTAAATCGAAATGGATTGTCCACACTTCTTCCATTACTCTCTAAATAAAAATTGATTGTTAGCATTCACTTCACTACTATCTCTCTCTAAATCAAAATTGATTGTTAGCACTCAGTACATTGTTCTCTCTTTCTCTCTCTCTCTAAATCAAAATTGATTGTTCACACTCACTACTCTCTCTAAATCAGCATTGATAATTCATATCCATTTTATTACCCTCTGTATAAATGAAAATTGACTATCCACACTCTTTTGATTAGTCAAAATGGATTGTGCATGTATATTCATTTCATTATCTTTCTCGCGCACTCTAAATCAAAACGAATTATTCATATTCACTTCATCGCCCTCTTTTTAAATCATGATATAAATTTTATTGCCCACATTAATTTTACTACTCTGTAAATCAAAATTGATTGTTCTCACTCACTTCATTACTTTTTCTCTGAAACAAAATTTTGTTTACATATTCATTTGGAGTCATCTCTGTTTTCATCGTCATATTCTTCTTACAATTATACCAACATTAATGACCTGGAAAATACCAGGTATAATGACACTGTGGTGATAATGACAATGGAAATTAGCTCATATTTGAACTGTTTGATGATAATGGGCAGAAAAAATCATCGCATATATCATAAATATCATAAATATATCATATATATCAAATATATCATATATATCAAATATATCATATATCATAAATACAATCATAAAATCAATAGGCCTTGGTTCAAGAAAATTTTAAGGATCTAGTAGTTGTAAAAGACAAATATCAAATTGTGAATAAGTTTGACGTCTGTATTTGTAACTGAACATCCACAAGAGAGAAAGTATGAATATCATTTTCTAATATAAATTAATTTAAAATAATATTTACTGTTAAATATATTATTATGTAT
>JAPMOQ010015492.1:1629287-1691966 GCA_026543055.1 Argiope trifasciata | reverse complement strand
GCGAAGAGCATGTTCATTGTTCGAATCACCAATAGGGCGTGCGATATTGTGGTGTCGCGCCAAATGTGGATATTGAATTCCGCCAAGGATCGGACTGACGACTTTACAATTTGCAACTGTGCAACACATCCGCTATACAAAAGTGATCAACAATATTTATTGGCTGCTACTGGCTTCTTAAGCTATCATCACACCATAAAGCACAAGGAAAAACTTGAATGATCGAACCGCCGCAACAACTACAATAGCAGGAATTGAGTTCTGAGGGCCATCCCAGGCAATGGTACAATACTAACTGTACTTCCCTAAGGAAATACCGTTATCGATGAAAGGATTCCACCTTCCGAACTTCCAACGATTCCCACCTTCTTGTGTATTTACATGGGTGGTGAGAACCAACCACCAATCAGAAAGCTTCTCATCATCAATAACAAAGTTCACCCGTGGATTCAAACTATAGATAAGATATTCAATTTTGATTCTTTAGGCGAAATCTCATTGCCAGAATGTAAAACATCTCGAAAATTTTAATCAGCTTCTAATCTATTGTAAATTTGGTCCAAACTCGTTTACCAGTAGCAAAACTCATTGCTATCTATAATATATTTGGCGAAGTAAGCAAATTGACTGCGTGTATTAATGGATATTTACATTTTGAATTACGCAATAATTTTATTCAATTGCAGATTTAAAATTTAATATTTACTTATTCGATGTCCGAATCGATTCACCATTTTATGCGAAAGGGTAAAAGAATATTTTGTGTATGCAACTTTTTTTTTTCGCACTGAAATATATGCCTTAATAGAGACAAGAATTTCTATTATTAATGTTATTTACAAAATCAAACTCTGGGCCCTGAATTGAGATATCCATATATTAAATCATGATTGCCTTAAATAAAACTGATTTATTAAATTAATTATAACGTAGGTCATATTAAAGATTTTTGCATTTATTTTTTAGAAAATATTATAATTCTTATTTATTTCATTTCACACAAATTTGAACTGAAAATTACACTTTTATAGGTTTACGGTAATATTAAACTTACATTTTCTTTTTAATTTCAACTTTTATGAATGTGATGGCAACTCGGTTTTTTTCCCCACGGAAGTGCAATGATCACGTGCAGTTAAAATTTTATTTTTATTTTGTACTAAAGAAGTTGTTGAAAAAGATGGTATTTAAAAAATTCATTAAAAGTCGAAACTAAATTTATAAGTTAAAATCTTGATATCATTAAAAATTTAATTTTTTACCTTTAATTTGATATAAAGCCATTATTAGGAAATAATATTTTTGGAAGTTATTGCGAACAATCACCATTATATCACTTAATTTTCCATTTATTAAAATTCTAAATAATTTTTTTAAGAAAAGTCCCAAGGTCCATATTTTTGAACTCCAAAGCACACATGTGCCAAATTCGTTTAGCAGTAAGTCAAAACGGTGTGACCTATGCAGCGCCAACACACAAGCACATAGACACGCACATTTAGCTTTACTATAAAGAAAAATTATTTTTATACAAAGTAATTCCCAACAAAAGAAAATAAAGGAACGTGGTTATTTTTAAAAAAATTCTTTTAGAGCATCGCATATCCTATAATTTAATAGTTGCTACTCAATGTAATAAGCCGGGAATGTTCAATTTTTGAAAGTTATTTTTGTGCAAGAGAAATAATCCCAACATTAATTACTGAACTCCTCGAAAAAGAAATGGTTACAGAAATAATTAAGGAAAGAAACACTGACTGAAATCTCTTGAATGAACGAAAAATTAATAATTAAAAGCCAGTAAACTGCTTACAGGAAAACTCAAGCCGGCATTAAAGACGCTCATTTGTCTTGTGATGTCGGCGACTCATCGACTTTTCGAGACTCATTATTTTGAGTGTCGAAACACCTCGCCGTCACCTGGAGCACCTGAAGAAAAGATCGCAGGAGCTCTGTGATTAATGAAGATAATGAGCGGATCAATACATCGCCGCAAGAGAATAAGAATAATTGTGCAGATACTAAAGAGCAATGGGTAACAAACCTCAACCGTTTGTGATACATCACTACATTCATCGCTCTTGCATTGTGGCCACTTGATTTCAAGAGCAGATTGAATTTAGGTGTTTTTCGACAGTTATGCGGTTGGAAAGCAATTCATTAGGCGCTAGAGCAATTCAATTGCTTACAGATTTCAGGCATTTAGTTTCATAATCAAATATAAAACACAGATATGAAATATGAAGTCAACTCCTAAAGAATTCTACATACTTCTTTTTGTTAAACCTTACGGCAAAAAAATTTAATATTATATTTTTCTAAAATTCTATGTTTAATTGTGTATAATTCATTGTAGTTGGTTTGGTATTAGATAACTAATTTCATGTACTTATTAAATGTTTTAATGGTATATCTAAAATTTATCAAACTGATTTATTTAATTTATTTTCCTTTTATGTAATCCATCGTTCTGGTGGTATAATAAGTCAAAATTGAATTTCTTAGCCATTGTTTGTTGGTTCTGGCCACCCATGTGGGTTCACGAGTAGTTGAAGGTCTGGCTCCTCCCATCGATGACTGGACGTACTTCTTGAGGGAAGGGTTGTACCGTGGCCGATGATGTCCCTTAGAACTTCGTCACAGTTTCCAGCGGCATTATCAATGTGCCTTCAACTGGATTGGAAATTCAGTGTATGATTTTCCTATTACTTAGATCTCATAGTGGATTCTTCATATATATCGAGTGGAGTGGAATAACTCATTTGAATGGAATAACAATCCCCTTCTCATGACGGAAATGTGCATCCTGTGAAAACGGTTCAACGTAACCGGGGATGTTAAGTTTAACCAGTGCCCATCTATGTCGTTGCTGTGATTGGTCATTCAGCTTTTTCCGCGTTCCTTCGAGCGGATTGCAGTAATCAACTATGATTTCCTGTTATTTAGTTAGATTTAGTCACTTTAATAGAAAGGGACTTTAAAAGTCTGTAGCTCATTCCGAAAACAAGCAAGTTAAACGCTTGGATTTATGAATCTAATAAAATAACTTCTATAAATAAGCTTATACAAAAAAGTTAAACTAGAGATGAGAGCATTAAAAATAATTAGCCATCTTAGAACCATTTCTTTTCAAAAAAAAATAACCACTAGAATTGTTTTGAAACATGCTTTAAAATTTTTGAAAAATCGTCCATCGGAAACAACAGTCAACATATCCATTTCTCTAAATCTCTACGTCTTTCTGATGGGAGAATGCTTTCGATATCAGAGTTACTTGTGTCCAATATACAAACGAGACTGGTGTTTTTATCGTTTCCAGTTTAGAACTATATGGTCTTGAAGTCAATACCATTCAATTATCTTACGGCATTCTCTCTTATATATGGGTCTAATTAATTTATTTCAATAAGATAAATTCTCCTTACTTTTGGATTTGGGAAAATATGGAAAATGGCGTAATGGTTTATTTGTCCACGATTCAAAACTACATAAATATCCTCTCATAGCAATCACGTATCTCAAAGTGCGACAATAATCTAACAAAAGAATTTCTCAAAATACCGTACTGTGATTTTTCACATAACTTGAAAATAGTTATAAATTCTAAGTTACGCAATATAAAACAAGCCAGTGCTAAGCATGTGTTTCTGATTCTGTTTTATCAAGCAATACTATAGAAAAAAGACGATTCTTGCTTTAAATCATGGGCAAGAAAAAAATTGTTATGCTTATTTCATTCAGATCTTTCATGAAGCATGTCAAACATTAGAGACAATTTTACTATAAATTGATACCGTATAAAACTTATCAGGGCACTGTTATTACTTCATATCATATCTTCATAAATAAGAATAATTTTAACCTTATTGAAATGATAAGCACCTATAGTTATAGTTTAAGTTGGAAATCAAGCATCAAAATGAACTAGATTTTATTATTGCTTTATTCTGATTATATTTAAAAATAAATTTGAGAAATTAAGGCTGCAAAGAATGTAAAGGAAAAAATCCTATAACAGCTTGCAACCACGAGCAATTCAAAATTACTTTGTTTAACATTATTTTTTAATGGCTTCAGTCATTAAAATTAACATATGATTAAGTATACAGTTGTAGAAATATATACATGTAAAAGTGAATTTACTCTGTTATGAAACAAAAACAAGGAATATAAAAAAATCAATTCGGACTTTGGTCAACAATTCTATTTTAATTACTTTTTATAAACTAATTATCAAAAAAAATATTATAAAATGATTATCAAAAAATATCAATAAAATGATTATCAATAAATATCAAAAAAATGATTAATTTTTGTAAGAATTGAACTCGCATTCTTCACCTTCAAGTAAAAAATACTGAAATCCTTGTGTTTTACCAATTGAGCCTGATGATTTAAATTCGCATTACAAACTGATAAAACTATATTTAATGAATGAAAATTTTCATATTTAATGAACTAAAAATGAATTGATTAATTTTTAATGACAAACTGTGTTAATATCAAGTGTCATCTCCTACAAGTTTAAAAAATGTATTTGAACTTGAGTGGACGGATAAAAGGTATTTTATTAAAGCTCGAAAATTTGAACAAGATATATAAATAAATATACATAGGGAGAGTATAAACTAATAGTAAGGAATCGGAAAAAAATGAAGAAGAAAAATTTCAGAGTTTGAACTGGAAATGTAGGCGTTTCACTGACCCAGGCACTTTATAAGTTACCAGTCAACTTCCCTCCTTCTTAATTTTGATAAATATCAAAAGCATATTTAATTCCCGAAAACATCTATTCCATTCCCATTTCAACTTAAAATAGATATTTTCAACTACTACCACCGTCTCAGAAAGTTACGGGAGCTTAAACACAGCAACGAATTCCCCACTCAATCCTATTACATATATCATGAGCGAAAAAAGACAGACACGACCGAAGACTGGTACAGAAGTTTTCAGGAAACTTCTCGAGGATTCCCAAGAAAGATCGATGCCAACTTCTTCCTTCGAAGACAAGGGATATATCCTTAACAAAAGAGCGCTCTTCTAAACGAAATCTCTCTGGAGAAAAGTACTATTTTAAAATGAAAAGACCTTTCTCTGACTTCGAAATCTCCCTGGGTATTTGAGACAGGGCGTACAGCATCCGAACCTTCTCTGGAATTGGAAAACCTTTACGAAGGTAGAAAGTTTGCCGATAAAGCTTTTTGAACCACACTCTGGCAATCACTACAGGTGGAAGGAGGGAGGGTCTAAATGAATGATAATGGGATACAATGAAAACAGGATAAATAAGTTAGTTCCGCCCGCAAAAGGCGTATTTAAGCAGTAAAACAAATAACTTGAACATAGAGATGTGGGGTGAAAACGAAATATCAAATATGCTGTTGGTTATGAATCGCGTCTCGAAAATTTATTCATGAAAAATGCATCAACAGGGGAAATTTTCTATGCTCTGAAAAATCATGGGAAATAAAGCATTAAATATCTGCCCACCTATATGGGAAACGCAGAATCGAAAAGATAGCGCAGAAAAATAGAATTTATACATACTTGGTTTGATTTCCTTTTTGAAAATGCGATAAAAATTTATTTCTTTAAATATAGAGGTATATTTACTTACTAGTTTTTCACTGTTTATTTTAAGGTAAACGAAAAATTCTTGGAATGTAACAATTTATCTCCCCCTCCCTACAAATCAGGGTTCTTTTTTAAAGCGTGTTTAAAAATCAGCGACGGAATGTTAAAACCATTACAAGAATTTTAAAAAATAGTGTAAATTTAATGTTTTGCGAGAATTATTTACAGTTACTTGTGGTGACTATATATAAGCTTTGGTTAAGAGCATTTCCATTTTATCAACGATTTTCATTTAAAAAAAAAACTGGAAAATATTTGAAACTATCAAACAATTATTAAATGAAACCATTTACATGGCAAGAATATTATACAAGTTTTTTTTTCAAATTTCGTTTTAAATTATTCTTAAATGTTCTCCAGGATATTAAATATTATTTTAATTTAGCCTCATCAATCAAAATTAAATCTTCAGAAACTTTTATCCATTTCCACAAGCTATTTATAATTATGTACATATAAAAGTGCCTGGTATCGTGTTTTGGAGTATGAACAAAAATCTTTTCTGTTTAAAAAAAGCCTTTCATTTTGAAATAATTATTTGCCGAAGTTTACTTTTATAAATATACATATTATTTATTATCTCTCACTGTCATGAATAACCAATACCATAATAAGTGCACACCATGACTTTCTCATAACAACGTTTAAAAAATTGGTGAAAATATGATTTGCTGCAGACGTTTTTATTATTAACCCACATATACCTGTAAGTAAAGATAGATAGATATTAAACTCCAATACTGAACGTCATCTGACCGTGGTTCAAAACTACAAAGTTCGTCCCAAAATAGCCTTAGTGTTGTTTTACAAAAGGAGTTTAATATAACTAAACTAAACTCCAGTACTGAATCCTTTTTTTCTGTAGCTCTGAAGTATTTGTTATTGATTGATTTACGCCATACTCCGAGTACTGTTGTGATAAAATCTTGTGATGACATAAATTATAATTATTTCATTTAAAAGTAACTCACGAGCAGTATGATAATTATAGATGTTATTTTGTAAATAGTTTTTAATCCAAATTCGCAATTGCGATATGTTATGGAATTTTTGAATTTGTTTTTAAAAAGATACTACATTTTCAATGAAAATAAGTTGATGTTAATTTAGTAATATTATAATGAAGTAAGATTTCGTTTAGTACTAAGTTTGTCTGCATTTCATTTTTATCGACTCACAAATGTAACAGTTTATTAATTTTGAATAGTTGCAACATCAGAGTGATGGCATTTAAATTCTCACATATTCCTGTCATCTTTCATGCTAAATTGAGAATTTTTAAATCATAGATATGAAGTGTGCTAGGTCATATACATTGAGATTTATATAATCATTAAATTTATATAAAGCAAAGACTATTAACCTTTGATCTTGGACTGCTCTATAATCACGTAACAACGGCCATTTATGGATCTGAAATGGCAATTTTTGAATATAAATAATTCATTACAAACATTCTTCATAATATATGCTTTACACTGGAAACCAAATGGATTCTTCTTCTTCTTTTTTTTTTTTTTTTACTTTTTCATATATTTACAGAATATTCCGTAGTTTGTGCTTTATACAGTATGCACTATGTGGAGTGATATCTTCAAAACTTGTTCGCATATTCTCTGTTAAAAGGGAATTTATGTTAAGTTATATTTCAGAGCTGTTTTCCTTTACCACTTTAAACCAAAATTTGCAATAGAAATACAAATGCAGCCACAGAAACGAAACCCAAATTTGATACAATTTTTGTATCGAATTGCATCAACTACATTTTTTAGTTATTGCGTTTACATGCGTCCGAAAGGGCAGATTTAAACACGTTCAGTCTCTTCTAAGATTTGGCTAAATTTCAGAGAGATATCAATAATATAGATATTAAATCTGCGCATTTAACATCTACGTAATTGATTACTAAATTTCATCCATCTGTCTCTGTTTTATACTCATCTCGTTAATCTTATTCTAACAGCTTGGCAGACAAACTTCCTCAACATTTATTTTGCTCAAAATTCGACAGAAATCCACAAATATAGCGTAAATACCATATGCCAAATTCAATCCTATAGTTCGAAGCGTTTTTGATATCTGTATCATAGACAGTCAGACAAACATTTTTTTAAAAAGCTTATTCATAGATCTGAAACGTGAAGATACGCTTGAGTTTGATTAGGAGTTTTTTTATTATTTTAATATAATTCTTCTTACGAAAAGTAAAAAGGAAAATGTGCGTCGACTTCATGTGTCTAACATCGCACCATTTGGTTTAAAAATTTGATACACATTTAAAATATTGTTAACATGAATGTATACCTAATTTCTTGTAATTAAATGATCGAATTTTCACGTCATTGAAAATTCACCTCCTCTCAAGTATACAGATCAAGATACGGTTGACAGTTTGACTAATGGAATTCAGAATCTCAGACATTTTAATTAATGATAACTAAAAACTAAATGACCCCACAAAAAAAAACCAAATGTTGTATTTCAGAATAATAAATAATAATGCTTATAATGTGGAAAACATGAAAATTAAATAATAACTTTTTAGGTAATTCAAAAGAAAACACGAAGCGATTTTTAAAGCTATATTTCTATAACATAAACTAACAGAGTGGGTTGATTTCCCAAAATTTTCATAATTAGTACTAAAGCAATATCATTTTTCAAATCTTACTGATATGTGAAAAACATTAGCAAAATTTAAAAATACTATTCATGACATTAGTAAATAATATAATCCTGTTTATTGTCACATAAACATAAGTTTTAAGAAAAAAATGGCATAGAAAAAAGTTGTATCAATTTAAGCACCTTTTTTATTCTTTCTTTTAAAATACAGGATACCAATATCTGCTATAATAATAAAATAAAGTTATTGTAATCAATGTAATTTGTCTTTGTACATAATGAATCAATATTCAGAAATATTTAATTGGCGAAAATAAGTTAATGAAAAGCTTTTCATGAGCTGTCAAGAGTGATAGCTAATAATAGCAAAAATCACTCGAAAATGCATTATTTGAATCAAGGTATTGCGTTGACGAGAATATATAAAATTCATGCAGATATTTTAATTTCAAGCAGGATATCTATATAAGTTGATATCGATATAAACTTATATGTAGAAAAGCGAATATATTCTGTACAATCAGGCCACTTGGACAGTTTTTATTGAAAAAATATGAAAACTAATAGTTCAACCAGGAAAAGATTCGAAATGTTGGAAAAATACAGATTATAAAATTACCATACAAAATTTTTCGATTTATCTGTAAACAACGCTTCATATATGTATGAAAAGGTATTTTTCAAATTTATGAAGGTGGGAATTTTAATTTCTATTCTTATCGGCTCTAAAATTGATTGTGCTTGATATTTCACCTTCGATGAATTTTGCATATATCATCCGCTATGCATAGTTGGTCATTTCCTGGATTTAGCAGTAATTATCTTATTAAGGTAATTTTCAATACCAATGCTCTTTAAAATGATCCTATCTTTCATCATTAAGGCATTGGAAACACTTTAATCGATGCATACCAAATTTAGTAATAGTAATTTGGGGAAATGTGCTTTAGATAATTTTCCTGTAGATAGTAATTTAGTGAAAATGCGGGCGTTGTTATGCCCTATATATAGTAGATCATTTGGCTATTTGGTTTTTCAAATTCTGAGCTTAAAGTTTGTTCAATAACCGAAGCTCTACCAAAAAGCCACTGCGATCTTAAGAATAGGGAGTTTATATTATACACACACACACACACACACACATATATATATATATATATATAATAGTGGATTCTTTATATATATATATATATATATATATATATATATATATATATATAATAGTGGATAGTGGAAAACATAAAGAACAATGTTTGAAAGCGAGATCAAACTGTCTTGTGAACTATTTATATAACATATACAGAGACAATGATTTATTAGAATGTGATGAATAACTCAATATAAGTTAGAATGCAGACCAATACATAAACAAAGTACAAAAATGTACAAAGTAATATAAATATAAGAAATATATAAACATAAAAATAAAAATAAAAAATATTTGAATGCATTATTACAAGTTTATCTTACTATCAATTTTTATGTCGTGTTGCATTAATTGAAAAAAGTGTTATCAAATATTTCGACACACAAATTAGCTATTACTGGAATATTCTTTAAATTTCTGTATTTATGAAAATCCAATAATTAAAATACCGCTTGATTTTAAAATAACTAAATATTCTAATATTTACAACACTGTTATTGAATCTTTGTTAAACACTTACAATTCTTAAGATTGTGGTTAAAATCGTAGAAGTGTGGTATATAAAAGCCGTACAAAAATAAACATAAGTTGCATATTACAAGAGTGCAATAATTAAAATACAAAAAAGTTTGAAAATACAGACGATATTCTCGCGATTTTTTGTGGAGAGAGATTAATTAAATAAAACTAAGAACACAGGAGATAAATTAGCTTCGTCATCCGAAGGTGACGTCACTTCATAAAAACGATGAACATTATCAGCTTATCAAAGGATTATTTAAATTTATACGAATTATTCATTACAGAAATTTTTAAAAAACATAGTTTATAGGAATTGTCAAAAAAATATAATTACAAAAAAAAATTCATTAAAGAATTTTTTTTTTAAAAGAGAAATAAAATGACTTTAGATGAAAAAAACTGGGTTCAAATATGGTTAAGATAAAGTAAAATAAATATATTATTTTTTTTCTAAATAACAACTTTGCAATATCAGTTGCATGAGTTTGAAAGCTATACAACAGCTTACTTATACTTTTTCCTCCTAATATAATCAATTTTGTCTTATGAAGTTTTCTTATTACTTCTCCGACTCAATCAAATCGGATTAAACCATTGTTTCGATTTAATTCCTCATCAAACATAAACAAATCCCAATTGAGCAAATTCACATTTGCTCCAAGATGCAATTAGGACACAAACATTAAAACCATTTTCTTCACAGTTGACGATACATGTACTTGAAAGAGCGGAAATTCCTCGTGACGCAAAACAGAATGTTTTTCTTTTGTGTATTTTTTTTTTCTAATTGGCCTTACAAACAGCGAGGCGATTGGGAACAGCAAAATGCATTAGTCCCTCACGGCAGACGCTAATCCCTTTACCACTGCTATTCCAGACACTCCGGCAGTCGCGGAAACACTCCAAATAAATCTTTTCATTCTGACCCCGGTCAGACATTTTCTGAGAATTAGGACACCTGATTAGGCAGAGGTACTCGCGAATTTCCAAACTGTTAAAGGCTTTTCTTTTTTTACTCCCTTTTTTAAATTATTGTTTTTGTCTTCTTTTAACTTGTCGAAGTGGCTCTGGAACAAAAACGCTGCAGTTTCGACAAAAGGGAAATATCTTTGTTGTAAAAAGAAAGAAAGGCAGGGTTCTTCTGTCGTAGATTTGGAAGGTCGAAGAATAAAGGTTAATTAGATATCTTTTGTTCCCTGTATTTTGGTGTACGTTTTTTATTATTGTTTTCAATTGTTATGTTTGATATAAATTTTAAAAAAGTCTTTTGTATTAGAAATACAGGGTGGTTATTTTTTTAAATGACGGTAATGAGAGACCTATGCATCTCTAATTATCAGTCTGCAAAGCCACAAAATTTTGTACGGAAACAATTAACGACATGAAAAAAAATGAATCCATGGAAAAAAAATGAGTACCAAAAGTTGCCGAGAGGGAAAAATGTGGTGCTTTACATTTTAAGACAGCTAAAATTTTGCATAAAACACGTAGAAAAATTGTAAAATGCAAAGTTTCGATTATGTAGTCGAGATCAGTGAGAATATTTTGAATTATAAAAAAAGATGTGGGAAAAATTTTACTTAAAACTTTGCATACTGTTGAAGAACTAATATAAAGTTGTCGGGTGTGCTATTACCAGCAGCGCTCGTCTAGTTTCTTTCAACGATTGCAGTCTCAACGTCCTTGGTCGTATCCCACTATGCCGGTTTCCACCATCTACCAGGCCGAATTAAGAGATAACTTTTTTTTTTCGAATTTGATAATCATTGTTTTCATTGCATTAATTGATAGAAGTCCCGCCCGTTCCAGCCTTCTCAACCTTCCATCTTGATAGTTGGTTCTAGCCAATTATGTGATACATGAAACTGTGGGGGTCTGGCTCCTCCCTTCGATGATGAAACGCACTTTTTATGGAAGGGCTGTACCTTGGCCACTGATGGTCGAAGCAACAGCAACACTTCCCATCAGTGTTGCTGTCGCGACAGAAAGATAATTTGAGTTTTCCCCTAGCACTTCTGTCAGGTCGGAGCCGCCTATTTGTGTTTTCTCTTATCTAGTGTCATAAATTTACCTTCAGTTTAGCATCCCGATGGACATTGAAGTTTTTGACGCTCCTCGTTCTCGAGGCTTGTGAGAAACTCTAAATCCTATGAGAGAATCCACTATTATTCCTGTCCCAATTTAAATTAAAGGAAAGTATATTCGAGTAAAATCTCGTTAAGAGCCATGGTCATGAAAAAATGTCACCTTTCGAGCCTTCATTTATAATAAAATATTTGATTTTCAGCATCAATTTTAATGTTTTCTACACCAACATATATGGTGTATATTTGAAAGGTTGTGTTTCTAATAAAAGCCCATTAGTATCGAATCCGTGATAACGTAGTGAATCCGAAGACCGATGATTACGAATTAAAACCTCATGCAAGTACATTAATATGATATACCGCTTTAAATACCTTGGTAGAATCTCAGCTTCAAGACCAGTATACAGTATTCTGTTCTAACGCAGGTTTGCAATACATACAGTGTAAATTCTCCTTTCGGTACTACTTTATATATCTATACTATTATATAAATGGGAAAGTTTGGTTGTTTGTATGTATGTATGGATGTTTGTTACTACATCACGCCAGAACAGCTGAACAGAATTGGATGAAATTTAGAAAAAAAATAGATTATAGTCATTTTTTATTCTGGTTCAGGGGTTAATTTTTTATTAATAAAAAGACGCTAAGGACAAATCCCGCCAAAGATAAGTAAGGCTCCAGATTTTTTCCCCCAACAGAGTTCAGGTTAGACTTAGAAGAATTTCGACCGATTATTTCAAATAATTCTGTTATTATCTTTGTGTTTGATGTATTTTAAATCAAATTTTGTTAATTAATCGATCTTTCGGATTCATTCTGAAGTGCTTTTAACTAAAAAGAAAACGGAATAAAGGAAATAAATAATTTCTCATCTGCATTGCATTACCGCAGCTGGCTTTGAAAGTTCGCACTTGATTATCGTGACATGAACTGTGTTTGCGCGTGATGACAACTGTGTTTACATTTAAATTAAAAGTTTAAAAATATGAGTATTATACTGTTTTAGGTATCTCAATCTTGATCAATAAATAAGATGGATTTGACCTGATTTTAAAGAAATTCAGACTTGATTTGGTATTTTGTTTCATTTTGGGTATACAATGTAAATAAATTGTTTTTACGTTAGTTGTGCGTCTTTGTTATAAAATTGTAATTTATGTTACATATTTTTCGTATATGTTTATACTTTTAAATGCAACGTTTTTAGGATAAGTTTTTTTATTTTTTTATTTTTATTATTATTTTATTATTTGTCATCATTTGATAGATTTTCGTACACATTATCAAAATTTCCACGCGAGTAGAGTCGCATGTAATAGCTAGTATATTTGTGTGTGTGTGTGCGTGTGTCAATTCACATAGGAATGCATTCCATTCCTTTGATTATGAATACAGGTAGTCTGAATTGAACCGAAACAAGATGTTTTTTCTTAACTTCTACAATAGTTAAGATATTTTAAGGAAATTTCCAATAGTAATGCGGTTGACCAGTAACTTTTATTCCAATTTGCCTATCTTTCGAACATCGAGTATTCGAGCTGCATGTGTATACTAAATATTGGGGCATTTTTTGCAATGTAAGTAGTCAGGCATGCTGGTGTCCACAATTTTTAACAATTATTGTAAAAACTGTACTTTTTAACAACGTCACTATTAAACGCTTTGTCTTTCTTTTCATCACTAATTTCCGGGGGTGCGGTGACCTGGTGGTAAGTCATGGCTTCAGAACCAGATGGGTGCAGGTTCTAGGCTTGATTCAACCGAAGAATAGCTGTGTAAGCGTTTGTGGTACATATTAAATCTATCGGAGCCAAAGGCCCTCCTGCTGGTGTGGTGTGGAAGCTTGGAGTGGGAGCTTCCAGCTCAGGTGTCATCATCTAACCAAGGATCAAAATTACAAAATCTGTCACAAAGTACCCCTAGTGTTGCTTCAAAATGGAAGGTTTACTAAACTAAAACTAAACTGTCTCTTATATTTGACCATGCATTCCTGTAAATAAATGACTTTTTAAATGGATTCATCACTACTGGAAACTTTAGTAAAATGGATTCTAGAAACAAAACATCTTGTTTCAATTAAATTGAGGCCCCCTATATTTTTAATATAAGAAGTGGATTGCAAGCTGGGATTCTTATGTGAATAATATTCGCATCTCCATTTCCGCTCAAAGATTTTACCATGAATTTTGAATTACCCTGCCATTAACGAAGGTTCTATCCCACCCACTATTATGTGAAAGTGTGAATGGAAGTGCCTGTTCTGTCATTTAACTATGATGAGCACTTCTTATAGAATGAACTTCGTATCGCTTAAAACGGAGAGTTTATGTAACAAAATTAAAACGGAAATCTTCGACTTCATAATTTTAGGTCAGGTCTAATCGTCTTACCTATATCAATGACAATAAGCCTTTTATACAAAATGTTGAAAATAATATTAGACTCTATGAACTGATTTTGGGAAAACCGTAAGTATATTTCTTGATTATCTTTAAATATTTCAGTATTATTAAACTGTAAATTAATATTTCAGTATTATAACTGTAAATTATTGTAGAAAAATGCAGCCATATTTTTGTAAAAGATTTAAAAGCTTATGGTGGTTACATAATAATATTATTTTTAAAAAATTAAACAAAAATAAGATATTATATTTTAACAACATAAATACTTCTGATGTGTTTAGATCAAGTATTAAGTAGACTAACATCGATTTAATGGCTAAAGTTTGATATTAACTGATTCAAAATGAGAAATGAAAGCTTCTTTTTTTGTAAATTGTATTTGTGTTTTAATTATAACTAAGTAATAGCATTTTTAAAATACGTAACGATAAAATATTCATTAATTTTTTGGTTGTTGCTGTTGTTAAGTTGTTTGCAGTTAAATTTTTTCTTAAAATATTGTTCCAACTTTGTAATCTAACAAACTGAATTGTTTATTATCTAAAATTGAAGAAGCATTCTATACCATAATTTTCTTAATTTCGAATATATAAAGTTTTAACGAAATTTGGTAAAAAATTCAAAATACAACGTATATATACAGGATCAGGTCTAACTTTAAAAATGAATAATTAGTAAAAGAATAAAGATGAAAAGATGCAGTTTGCGGACAGATGGATGGAAAACGGATGGAAAAGAAGCCAGATTTTGTGTAGTAGCAAAAAAATAGTTCTGTTAGCCACCAACAGATGGCGGTGTTAGACTTTTGATGTAGGATTGTGCAAAACAACAAACGATATAAGAAGGAACAACCGCAGCAAAAAGTGCTAGTCGAAGCTTATATGCATCTAAATGCTATTCATAGTTGAGAAAGCTCTCTTAGTTAAACTGTATTATAAGAATTCGGAAAGTGTCACTATGGCAATGCCAGCATATCGCTACATGAAGCTTATACGAGATAGCGAAACTAATAACATCTTCTGCATTGAATAAAATGATAAATAAATTTGAATCTAGAGGCTCTTTGGCATCAATTCCAAGAATTGAACGTTCTTTGTTATTGCTACGACTGTGGAGCAGACGATGCAATCCATGTCGGCAGTGTCAGCACATGAAGAGTGACATGCTCGTGATGTTTCGAGGCAGACAGGAGTGTCGTGCGGAAGGTTCTGGAGAGCACTGCGAATAACTGAAACATTATCCGTACAAGTTGCAACATAACCAAGAGCTGAAACCTCCTGACATCGACTTTCTCCAATATTTCATGAATTTGGTATTCAATAAGAGGGAAGAGCAACACGGAGACTTCACACTGTGCTTTGGATGGACGAAGCGCATTTCATATTCTCTGGTGATTTAAATCCCACAATAATCGAGTGTGGATCACAGAAACTCCGCATACATTTGTTGAGAAACCCTTGCAACAGCCTTAAGTGAGAGTCTGGTGTGGCTCCACTGCTGTTTTCATAATTGTTCCATTTTTTTCATGGACCACATGTCTGCTATGCTTTCGGGGAAGTCGCACAAAAGGAGTTCAAAACAGTTTCTATCAATGGTTAGTGATATGCAACACTGTCACAGAACAACTTTATTCCTGAATTCTGCAAGCTCAACAGGCACTCCAAACAGTCATGTTTATATAAGATAGAGCAGAACCTCATATTGTTCTTCCTGTGCAACACCTGCTATGATCAACATTTGGGGAGGATCACATTATCAGTAGGTATTTTAATCACGCAAGGCCTCCAAAATCTCCCTATCTGACACCCTGTAATTTTTGACTGTGGGGACTCATGAAGTGGAAATTGTACTTCGACTAATCGTCATCACTAGCAGCACTGAAAGATGCCATCAACCAAAATATGTCTGCCATAAGGCAAGAAATGCTCTATAATGCTGAATGTTGGATAACACATTGAACATTTAAGTAATTAAATGCAATTGAGCTACCTTGAAAGTTATGAACATTTTTTTTTTCATTTTTTTAATCATTCTAAACCAATAGATCAAAATCTAACAACATGAATAAAATGACGAAATCTCATTAGCCTTCTTTTAATATTTTTTATTAATAATGGAAGCTTCCCTTTTTGTATGTTATGTTAGAACAATATTTTGAAACTGAGTTCAATATCCGACAAAATGAAAATTACAATATTCTCAATACTTATTCTAAAATTTAAAAATTTTATTTTAGTAAATTTTTATTAAATTTTTAAAAAGCATTTTGTTTGTCGATTTCCGTAAATAAGATTCATCATTTACAAATAATTAATTATAAAAAATAAATATATATCAGTTATTTATACAAAATGAATTCAACTTTAAATTCAAATTCTTGTAAACATTATTAGGTTGAATAATAATTCAAGATCAGTTGTGAATTGTGCTTTATTTTTTTAAAAAATATTGTGAGGTTCTTCTGGTCAGCTGACTAAGAAATTAGATCAACCACTATTTTAGAGGACAAAAAACCAAGGCGGTGATTATCTTGAAGTTTTTTTCTTATATATGCAATACAATTCGATTAGCTTAACTTCAATTAAATGCAAAATATAAATAGTTTTTTAATATCAGTTTTATCCCTTTAACTTTATTTCTTACTAATTATTAAATAGGCAAGAATGTTTTTAATTTAAAAAATTCAAACTACATTAATTTGCACATAGTTCTCATTTAAATAATGTAAAATACTTGGTCCATATGTTTGCTATCTACAGACATTCTTAAATTTCGTAAAAAAGGAAATAAATATTTGTTAAACCAAACATTTTCGGCTTTATTTATGTTTTCTAAATCTATGTGAAGAAAATTGCTATTCACAGACTGTAAATGCATTTCTGAAACATCAGCACTATAAAATAAATTTCTCAGAATAACTATAGTTTTTTGTAAAGGATGAGCAAAATGAAGAATGGCAGAAAAGAGCATAATGTTTCTACGGTAGCAGTGAATAATAAAACCCACCCTATAGACATTAAACCGCATATTTAAAATAAAGCTACAATTTAAGAATTTCTTAATGCGTTGATTCTTTTGAAAAAATCTGACAAAAACGGGTTGTTATTTAGGAGACTACATAAGCGCAACAGCTTTGTCTTAGTTTCAAAATATATCTTTCCTTTATACGTGCATGGAAACGGTTTTATCTCTATTTTAAAAACGAATTGCGAATAGCTGCTCTTAAATGTAACCTTTTAAAAAGACATTCAATTAAAAACTGCTTCAATGTAAAGAAAACAACTTGTTTGTATCGTCTCCAGGGAGCAACTTTGAAAAGAGAATTCTTTAATCCCGAGTTGCAAATTAAAACTGTTCCTAGTGGAAAAATATCGCACTTTTTCTGGTTCCTACTAGCTGTTGTTTAAGTACCTTTCATACGTAACTTCAGTAAGATAAAAGCTTCTTTTTTCATTTTTTATTTTTCCTAGAGACAATAATTGCTCTACAGTCACTGGCGCCTTCTTGAGACTTTAAATCTTTTAGGAAAAGTTCCTTCTTTCTTTACAATGACTCCCAAAGGTATTCGTTTAAATTAACCTGAAGTACTGAATTTGTATCGTACGTTTTATTTTATGTTTAATCCACATCGATAACTTCTTAAACTAAGGGTCACAACCCAGGTAGAGTCCCTTTTATGAATGCAATAGAAAAGAATTGACAATATTTCCGTCTAGACTGTCTTTCTAATTAATACTTTAACCCTTCCCAGAGCATAATTCCAGGGTATTTATAAATAAATTCTTTTTGGATTATATCATGATAAACTGATGGCGTAAGTACTAAAAAGTCAAAAGTTGTTTATTTACCTTTTAATTAATGAAATGAATGTTGCTAAATATACTTACCAGAGAAAACTGAAAGTAATAAGTATACTTACCACTGAGCATTAAGGGTAAAAAATATCATCGAATGTTCAGTAGTAAGCATACTTATCACTTTATTATAAATAATTTAATATAACTTTATATATTTTTTAGTTAAAAATCGTGAAATTCAAATTCAGTAATATCCCACATTAAAGTTTTGCTTTTATTGGGCTGGCTGGACGGATTGCAACACTATATTACATGAAAATAAAACTGTTACAGTCTGATGCAATTTTATTAATAACCCCTTATCTACGTTTTGCTTTAAGAAATAAACTAAATTTTCATAAACTACTGTATTCAAATAATCAATATATCAAAATTGAGGTCAAAATATTCATAAAATCATTAACAAAAAGACTCCGAAGTTTAAAAAATTCAAACTGCATTAACGGTTTTTTTTTTAATTTTTAAAAATGAATGTTGAATTAAAATCAAATAAACTCATTAACCAATAATGACAATTAAATGTTTAATATATATGAAATGTACTTCAGAGTTATTAAAGTATCTCAGCCGAGTTCTAATCATCTTTTTACGCTATTTATTATTTTAAATTATTTATTTGAGCCCTCATAAAAAATATTGTACAGGTGGTAAGAATATATATCTGATAACTGTAAAGGGTTAAAGGAAAAAAATTATAGAAGTTGAATCATCGTATGAGGAGATAACTTATGTTTTTCTTATGTTAACTCTGCTATGTTTATATCTTTAAATAGATAATGCACATGGCCTTACATTCAAAGAGAAACTGTTTTTAAATAATGCTTAAATGCAAGTATAAAAACATTATCATATTTTTAAAAAAATCAGTTTTTTGAATTTTATCAAAGCCTTACTTGATAATTCGAGAAAACTATTGGAATAATGACATGAACTATTTGTGTTATAGCTGTTGCAGACAGGACAGAACAGAATATCAACTTATATCCACGTATCCGTAACCATTCTGGCCACTAAACGGTTTGATTGACATTTAAGAGAAATTTTATTAAACGCCAAAATATTTACAGAAAAAAAATAATTTTGCACATAATTTACAAAAATACAAAAAATTATTATAAAATGTAATTATTTATAAAGATTTTCAACTATTAAAAATTATTTGGAATAATAATATGCAGAAAGTTGTTTGCAAGATCATCTTTAAAACTGATATCGAACACTTCTTAATAGTAAAGAAAAAAATTACGGAAATGGAAACTGGCATACAACAATTTTCCTTCCAAATTTTTATTTTAAATTTGTTTTTCCAAGATATTATGTATAGATTTTATTAATGAAAGAGAATTAGTTTTGATTGATTTAAAATTAATTAAAATTGAAAAAACCTCTCCATCGTGAGCACTTATTATTACTTGTTAACAAATGAAATTAACAAGTAATAGCGAAATACCCTTAATAAAGAAAGACTCCCAAACGAAAGACAATTGTTACATTAGAAATGACATTACTTGTTAACAATAAGAACATCAGAAATGACAAATCATTATCAACGGCAGACTTTACAATCATTTTATCTCTTGTCAATTGTCGTAGTTCTAAGTTCAGCTGTCTATCTTATAATCTTTTTGTAAAAATAGGTTTTCAATCATACGTCACTAAATTTTTCAAATTAACTACCAGTGAAGCAGTTCATATGCGTTTCTAAAAAGAAGTATACTCCTGTTGTTCAGACAAGCCTACAGGATTCAGACATGAAATTTAGCTCTCGCTTAGTAGCAATACTCAAGCCCGAATTTTAAAATTTAAAATATAAATATACTTTATTAAATATTTTGTGTATTTCGAGTCATTTTTTCAATATATTTACCCATATTAGTCATTTTAATGACTGCCGAAATATCTAATACAGCATGCAAATATCAATCTAAAAAACTGACTATCCATTTTGACTTGAATAATTAAATTTAAGAAACATTTAAATATTAGGCATATTAATTCCTAAAATTTCAAAATCCCTGAATCAATCACTCTAATTTCATTATCCATTCCGCTTCCCAATTTTGAGATCATTATACGATCGTTTTGTCTAAATTAAAATTAAAACACTGAAGCTCAGATTGTTTCGTCTTTTATGCCTTACCTGCTTTCAGTAATAACCAATAAGAAAATCGTGGTGGAATGTAGATTATTATGATCTGTGCAAGAAGCCACAGGACTTATGTTTTCAGAAACATTTCTGTAATAACAACATTCACACACGAACAAACATAAAGACAAGACATGACAATACAAAACATTCACGAACGCAGCTTAACAGTACAGTATCACATCTCATTCGCATTAACCTCGCAATGCGCAATGCATTATGGGATGGCATATGGCGTAGCTTATCAGACATCTCCATCTAGTATCTAAAAGAGAATATAACAGTTATGTAACCGCTACAAAATTCAATTTAAAGCCCTAAACGTTATTTTAAATAATTTCCGTTTCTTGTTATTTATTTTCATTTTCACTGATTATTATTCATCAAACCATATCTTCGCCACGAAGAAGAATAAACTTTAAAAATCAGTATTAATTTTTTTCATCTTTTCATTTCCTATTAGTTCACACTCTCCCTATATAAATATATATTTATTTATATACCTTGTTGAAATTTTCAATTGCTGATAAAATATTTTTTATTCATCCACTCAAGTTCTAATACATTTTTTTAAAACTTGTAATGGATGACATTTGATATTAATACAGTTTTTTTCAAATATTAGTTTATTGATTAAATTTAATTGACTTTTAATTCTTTAAGTAGAATTTTAGCAGTTTGAAATGAAAATTGAGATCAACAAGCTGTAGCTCAATCGGTAAAGTGCAAAGATTTCAGTATTTTTTGCGTGAAGGTGAATAATGCGAGTTCAATTCTTACGAAAATCGATAATTTTCTGATATTTAATATTTTTTGATAATGAATACCTATAATAAAGCTCAAGGTGTGTGTGTGTTGGCCTTCTACAGGCCAGACCGTTGGCCTTTATATACCAAATTTGATTTATATATACCTTGGAGATAAGGAATGTGCACCCTGGAGCCCTTTCTTCAAAATTTAATCAGAATTTCGAAGTAATTAAAAATTAAGCGAAATTTCGACGTTTTTCCACTATAACTTACTTTTATTGCATAAATATGAATTTTTCATCAAATGAAAGATTTTAAAAAATAAATGTCTAGAGATATTAGTGTTTTAAAATATAACTTAAGCTTCTGTTTTTAACGGATTTTTAAAGAAATGTTTTAACTATATTTTTCAACAATATATTTTAGACAAAACAACAATCTGCACGAGCACGTTGCGAAAGAAAGGGAAAAAATTATCAGCATGTTGTTATCAAATTGACAAAAACTCAAATTAAAATGTAAATAATTATTGCAAATTAAACATATAAAAATGTAATTTTTGGCTCGTGCCTGCATGAAATGAAGTAAATATGAAACATTTTTTTTCCAAAAAGAAAAGACAATTTTTGTAGCTTTTACAATATTTTTAATTAAATAAATCAGTTTTATTTTAGGCAAACATGGTTTAATATATATATTTTTTCAACTCAATGTCCGACGGCTAATTTGTAAAACATGTCTAATAGAAATGTATCTACCTATAGGGTTTAAATAAAGTAAATAACTACATAGTATGCAACATGAAACTATAAATACTTTAATAATTGAAAAATGTTTAGCTTTTAAATAGAAAGAGATAAACTTCAATTAACTCAGTCTCTAAAACTGACCGATTAATGAATATTTGAAGATTATTTAACTAAAAAGGGAAATCTGAGAAATTTTTGTTGAATAATTTCTGAGATATTATATAAATTTTGAAAATTGTTCTGTAGTGCATGTAAGACTCAAATCTTGATGAACTTCGTTTCCAATATTGACATTAAAAAAGGATGAAAAGTTTCATAAAAAATGTTTTTTATATTAATTCTACCTTAACCATCTGCAAATGACTGACATTTAGAGAGACATATAGTAAATTACGGGTTTAAGGCTTTTATAACTGCATGGATAAATTATCTGACTATCAAAATTTCAAATTTAAAAATATTTTGATGAATAGCTATTAAAAATCAAGTTACATAAAGTATTCAACTGACTATGTCGTTACATAAAGTATTTAACTAATAATTTGAAACTGCAGTAAGATTGACGGAACAGCTGGTCGACAAATGCGGTTAGTTATTTAATAAAAAGTAACTAAAACAAAACATTTCTTTGTTTCCTTAATAGAGATTGAATATTTATTTTTAATTTTATTACTTGTCATACTTTTCTTTTACGTTATTATGAGTTGATTGTGCTGATATTCATCACATCAAGGACAAATATTTTACCAGCTCTGCCAGTATTGTAAAAATATATATAATTAAATTATTAGAGTGAGGAATAATTTAATCTTTAAAATATTAAGATAACGTATTATTATCCAGATTACTATGCACATTACTTAAAACACCATTTTCACAAACCAGAAAAATAAAAGAAAAATATCAATTACAAAATTCCCTTTTTATAAGCATGAAAAAAATGTAACGATATTAAAAGTATAAAAATGAAGAGTTGAAGCGTTGATTAAGAATAAATTTCTGATATGTTCATTTGTCTGCGTTTTTTCATGAAACTGCATAAAAAAGAAAATGTGTCTTCAGAAGAAATAAAAAAATAACCAATTGCTTAAATAACAAATTCCAGGCAAACAGCAAATTAAATTGATTGCACATTATTCTTTATTAGTCACTTTCACATGAGACATTGCCAAGATTAAAATAAAAAAAAGCTTATCTCTTGATACAGAAGCTCTTTTATTAAATTAAATTAAGACATAACTTTCATTTCTTATTTTTTTAAAGAGATATAAATAGGAAAAAATTTTCCTAGGTTAAAGTTTGGAAAAAAAACATACTTTTTTTGTTTTCGTTTAATTGTGACTGTTTTCCTGGTTTTTAATGTTAAGGATTTATTAATAAAATTTCTCTCTCTGAAAAAGGACAGATCTGAAAATATATGAAAAAAATATTATTACTGTTTATTATTTTATTCTATTTTTCATTTATTATTGATCATTATTTTATCTCAGATCTTATTTCATTTGTTTCGCATCAAGCCTAAATTAATGGGAAGCATTATAATCAAATTTTAACTATAAAATATTTTATTTTATACAGAAGACTTTCTTTATACTAAATTTTTTTTCAATACACAGTAAATTAATATATATCATAAAAATGTGATTTTAAATTAATGAAACTATTATTAAACAGACTATTCTGTTAGAATCTTCAAGCTTTTAAAAACATATTTTGAACAAAAAATAATTATTTCTTAAATTATAATAATAGCAAGAGTATATCAATAAATACATTTTTCGTTATTTAGTTCCAAGGTATTCGGTCGTATTTATTTTCATTTTTCCATCTTCGTATATTTCATTTCTCTCTTTCAGCTTCATTTGAGCTAATAATACAACTGTAATTTCCTTTGAAACGCCTTCATAATATACCACTCAATTATATCAATATATTATCAACAACCTACAGAATTTATAAAAAACTAAGTTTTTTTTCAGTTAGCTAATATATAATTATTAGCTATAATAAAGAATTTTTTACCTTTTACGAAATATATATACGTTTAACATTACATTAAAGAAATTATGAAGAGCCAGCAAAATAGTAAATCTCGAATACTGCTTATAAGAAGCTCAGAATTCAATAAACTTGCAATTTTTCATATTTGAAATAAAAAAAAGATAATCTTAGAGGAACATTTTTTCTTTTTCTTTTATTGATTCGAATATATCGAAAATGTTAATTCTCTACCTCTACTTTTGCCTTTACTAATAATAAAGATGTGTGTGTAGTTTGAGGCCATTTAACTTACAATTACTAAATCTGACACATATATGCCTTAAAACCAGTGAATGTGCATTCGGACCATTTTTTTAAATTTATTTAATTACACATTTAGCTAAATTTCGATTTTTTTTTTCTTTTATTAGAAAATTTTGTTGCATAAAAATGCTTACCAAGCAATTTCAAAATTTCTCAATCTTTTTTCATATATTTCACATTTTTCCTGGATAACATTTTTTGTCTAATTTCTAAAAGTAAATTACGCTGTCATTTTTAATTCAAATCGTTTTCAATTTTACTTCAATATATTAAGAAGTGAAAATTAGAATGAGGAATTCGGCATTTACATTTTTAACAGCACTCTGATGCCATGGACAGTTCTTATTTAAAACGCCCATGTATATAACGAACAGAGCATATATAAGACTATTAAAATAACACAGCTCTAATTTATCATAGTCTGATAGAATCGTGGATATAAAGTTATCCGAGTAATTTGAAATTACATATAACCAATATCTCTGACAAATGAAATTACATATAATCAATATCTAGTTGACAATAACTAATAACTAGTTAACAATAAATTAAAATATTGTAAGAACAATATTTTAATATGCAATTATATTTTAATACATAATTAACTGATCACGTTATATTATCCGTCGTCAGTAAACTGATTCTAGCACAAGCCACGAAAATTTCAAATACATGTTACGTACATCTTATTTAAAAGCTTTGTTTACTTGTCTTGTTTTCACATTTATAATTTTATTCAAATCAATATTTTTCATAAAAATAAAGGAATGTTCTGTCTTTTATTATAATAGATCTTTCATATAGAGTAATTTTAAAGAACTAGACAAAAAAAACAGGTATGTTTCTAATTGAGTTCAAATCTGTCTTATCTTAATTAATGTTTATGGATAGGTTAATTAATAAAAAAATCAGACTATAATCACAATTATTCTAATGGTATTCAAAAACATTTCGGCAAAATTTTTATCTTTAATAATTAGGACATCTGTAAATAAAATAAGCTTTAATGTTAAAGAAAGCCATCAACGGAAGCTTTTATATACAGTCGTTTGGGTAAAATCCTATTTTAGCCCACCTCTAGCGACTTTTTCAAAATCTCGCCAATTTTTCAAAATCACGCCAAATCGAAAGTATTTGAAAGTAATCGAAAGTACCAATAAGATTAAATAGTTTTCTAACGGATTTTAAATCAACCAATGAGGTTCCGTAGGGTTGCCGCATTTCTCTTTAGATGTTGTCTGGGTTTCCATTTTAAAATCATTAGCGCTGATAATTTGGCGAGTTTTTAAATTGGCTTCAGAGGTGGGCTAAAATAGGATCGACCCGTCGTTTGTTGCCTTGCAAGATTGGCAATTTTTCAGTGGCGCTTTCGCTACCATTACGCTATTATTGCCGTTCATGCCACATTCGGTGTTTTCACTAAAATTTGGCTACAAAATATTTTTTTTTATGCTGACATTGTTCATTGTTTATCAAAGTTTAGTTTTTCATCAATCTCCCTAAAATTAAGCCAATTAGAAAAAAAATCGCCAAAATATTAATTTAAGAATATAATAGAACTATTGGCAAATTATTTCCTTTAAAGCATTATAGATACAACTTTGATATACACTCCCAAAAATTACGTGCCAAATTTGGCACTCCCTACGGACTTTTTAGGGTTGCTTTTTAGGTAGGATTAATTATTTGTGTTTAGCAAAAATCCATCTTGGCAAGAAAAAAAAAGGCACCAAAAGCAGGTATTTTGCTTGGAGAGAAAAAAAAGTTGCCAAATTACCAATTTGGGGATGTATATCAAAGTAGTTCCGCATTATATTTTATCTATTTTGAAGTATTCTTTAATTTAGTTGCCTTTCTAAACAAAATGCTGAAAGATTCAAAATTAATGCCCAGTTTTTGACTATGTTAGTCAAAATTAGGAACTTTTTTCAAAAACTCACCAAAAAGTTATCAATTTGAATGGATGGTGAAAATGTGCTTTGGGTCCTCTGCTTAGTGCATTTTCAAAAAGTCGCCAATTGGCGCGTTTTTTCGTGGTGTCTCGCGGAGTAGAGTGCACTGAGAGACACTACGCAAAAACGCGCCAGTTGGCGACTTTTTGAAAATAAGCCAAGCAGGGGACCTAAAGCACAGATTAACCGAATGGATACGAATGGTTTTTAGAAGACAAATAAAATCTGCCAAAAAGTTGACAATAGAAATTCAATTTTGGCAATCAAAAACTAATTATATGTTGGGCCAAATCAACATTCAAGTCACTAAACATGAAAATTAGCTTTCAAAACAGAACATTGATCTGTGGCCAAATTCAGAACATTTTAGATAGATGTGCGAAATTGGTTGAAGGCTCATGATGAGTGTAAACCATTAGACCCTAAAAATATTAAATTTGGGTTCAAATTTCATTGAAGTCCATTTTAATCTGACTAAATAATAGTGTTTTTTTCCTACAAAGCTGAATTTTCTGAGAGAAATTTCATGCCAAATGCAGTTTTGAATTTTTTTCTTGAAACTATGAAAACCGCTAGTTACTATTTCTTGTACCGATACAGAAGACAATCTTAACGAGTTTTGGGACAATTCGCACAATTTTATAGTACTTGGTAAAAAACCGGTACTTATCAATTTTAACAGCCGCCAAAAAGAACAAAGAAAAAGTTCACCAAATTATTAAAATATACTCAAGTGCTTTTTTATTTATTATGAAATATTTTGAATCGGTCAATCACATGTTATATAATATGACAATAGATATCATCAAATAGGCGAAATCGCTTCTTGGCGTTTTTGTCGCCGTTACAACTGACAAGTACCCAGAAACCTCACATTAATCTTGCCGATGATTATTTCACTACAATATTTACCTTTGTACTTGGGTGTTGACAATGGTAATTTATTACCGATGATACGTTGGCTACACTTGAATAGAATTTAATGATAACAGCCTAATCAAATAGTACTTTGGCATTGGAAAAATACACAATAGCAATTTTATTGGTTTCAATTGTTGAGAAGGTCATTTTGAACCTGTTATTATATTTTCTCCTGGATAAATATTTCACAAGTACCCATTTATTTTGTTATTGGAGAAGACATCTTAAAATTCTGCGAATCTCAACTCTAGTTTCGTAAGTCGTATAACGCTGCTTATGACACAAAACTAGGAATGTAAAGCAAATGTTGCATTCGAGATCTTTCTAATACAACATTCTGATAAAATGCTCTTAAATCTTACCTAACCTGATATATTAATCGAAGGTTGGAGTTATTTTTTTGCCCCGTAATGGCAATCTGAATCTAAATTTAAAACTTGAACTTGGGATTCTTATCTTATATTCATGAATCTTCAGGTTTTAGAATTCCCTAACAACCCATTTTTTAGAAAATTTCTCCTTGTCTAGGATAAATATGACCCCCAAAGAATTCGAGTTAGTCTCCTGAAATTCGGAAAATGATCTTAAAATCAAACTAGTAGATTTCTATCAAATTTCGAATAAAGTCTATTCGGAAGTAGTCCGGTTTTTCGAATAAAATTAACGCTATAGTTACTAAACGAAAACAGTTAAATTCAATACACAGATTTGACACCTATAGTGCAGACATTTGTCAAATATTGAGCAAATCCAACAACGGGTTTTATTATTGTTCGTAATGACTTAAATCTACCAAATTCAATATGATAATTCGTAATTACTAGTATAAATTTGCATCAGAGTTTAGTTTCAATCGTTCGAGTAAAACGTGTCTAAAGCCGAAACTTGGTTTTCTTAATACTATTGATGCATACCATTCTTTATTTGTCTTCTCCAAGAATGGCATAAGTAAAAATTCGAATGTCATTCTAAAAGTTCATATTTAGTAATTATTGTATTCCAATGTCATATAAGTTGTTCTCAGACATTACAAGTTGATTAGAGAGTAGGTGATGATGTTTTGGAGGGGTCACTTCCACTGGTTAAATATTCAAATAACTAAGTATGTAATGTTTATTAAAAGCTTTCTAATTTAAAAAACGTTTTCTCTGCCTCAACCACTTGTCTGATTTTGTTAATATTTATAATCTTTGAAAGCCCATGATCTCAGATCATCAATGATCGAATGCGTGCAGCGAACATCATCGATTTTCCAGAGATAACGCAAAATTATTTTATAGAGAATCCTACTTTAAAACTGAATTTATTTTTGCCAATCTACTTCACATTAATGAAATAAAATTTCATTTCAGATAAAATTACCCATCTGTTTTTCACCAACAAACATTCAAACTTCTTCATTCAATTAAATTCCTTCGCTTTTGGAATGCGTGCAACAGCATCGTTATTATTCGAAGACAGCTACCATGCCGAAGGTGTCTTACGAGCCTTGAACAATCTGAGGATTCTAGGCCTTGGCTGTGATGCTGTCCTCAGTACTGAAGATGGAGGTATGTTCCGTGTACACAGATCTATCATGTCCTGGTGCAGTACTTACTTTCGAACCGTCTTCACTACATCATTGATCGACACAAACTGTGGAGATGGCCCACAAGTGAGGACATTCATCGTCATTCCAAACGTATCCGCCACAATGTTAGAAATCATTATACAGTATGCTTACACTGGTGCTACACCCGTTTCAGAAGATAACGTGCAAGAATTGTTGCCAGCGGCTGACCAGTTCAGTGTTCTGGGTTTGGTCAATGCATGCGTTGATTTTCTTGTCAAACTGCTGGACCCGAAAAATTGTATTGGTATATGGAAGTTTTCAAAAGAATACTTTCTGTTAGACTTGGAAAAAGAAGCTTTCAGGTAAGTTTGATATTGCGTTTTATATTCATAGATTTGTTCTTTGAATGCCCAAAAGGTAAAGTTATTTTCCTTTCTCAATTCCTATTATGGATTCACACTCTTCCTATGTATATGTACCACTGAACGAAAAAACGGATTCTGGAGAAATAAAAAAAAAAAGGTGAATAATTCTTCGTTTTTTGTGATTCATAAAACCAGACACCTCCTAAACAGAAAGAGTCGGTATAAACATGTGTTTTATTATTCATCAAAAAGTTTTTGTTTGTCAATACAAATATTTGAGGATAAAAATAGAAAATTGCTGGTAGATTTATCATCATAAAAATATTAATTCATTATTTAACTTTTCCAGTAATTTCTATTTAGTCGCCAAATTCTTTGACAAGTCTTCAAATGATCGCCAAGGTTTATCAACAACTGAAATAAAAAAAATTCTTTGTTGACCTAAGTAGGAACTGAATTTAAAAATTATATTATTAGTTTTGTGTCACCTCAGATTTTATTCTTTAGCATAAAGTCATTCCTCTCTACAATAGCTCTTTTCAGAGTAATAACTTTTAAGGAATGCAAAACAATTCCTCTCAGCATACGATATAAGAGACTTCAAATAGAACAAAAAATCCTTTCCTTAATGATTGAACTGCTTAAAATCAATTGAATCAACTTCTCATGGTTGATAAATATGCTTACATTATACACCATGCTGGATACCCAACACTATCCTATCAGATGCTAATAAACTTCGGTAGTATATATAATCATTCTGGGCAACAAATTTTATTTTTGCAATTTCTATTAATTTTACTCATTTTTTTAGAATAGATGATAATTTTCATTACTAAAGCATTTTGTAAAATAAATGTAAGTAACCAGAATATTTAACGATGTTTCTGTATTTGTGACTTTTTTATCAAATATGTTTTTAACAAATATATTAAAAAATTTATACGATTACACCGCAGCATTTTAATAACTATTTTTTTTAAAGTCTCTTTCACAAATTCTCTAATGCGATGAGTTATAAAGATGTTTTTGATATGACTGCCATTTTAACATATATGTATAATCGACTAAAATTTATGTTACAAAGATGGAAAAGTGCTATCCTTCTGTTGAATATTAATAATTAACGAAACATAATTTCATATTCTTCGCCAATGGTTTTATTTGGCAAAAATGTCTTTAGTTTATATTTTGTAAAAATAATTATTACAAACCATTCAAAATTACTTTTCAAGGTGAAATTTTTGATTTGAAATATAAAATTCTTTGTTAGATAACACTTTTAAATATCACTCTTGTATTCATAATAAAGAGTAAACAGCCAATAAATAAACACAAACGGAGGACACAATAAAGCAACTATATTAATTTAAGTATTCCCATCAATAAATTCTTCAATTTTATTAAAAAAGCTATTTATGGGTACATTATGAATGCAATAAAACCGAATAGCGTGAAATCGATTTAGTTTTCTATGAATTAAAAACTTTTTTCTGTAGCAATATGAAGATTATTTTGGAATCGATCTTATAATCATCAATAATACTTAAATAACAAAGACAACAGCTGGTCCATATCATCAGACTTTGTCGTTATATCCCACACTGCTGACATTCAAGTTCAAATTCAAACTCACCCAATATTAAGTATATATTTTCGAGTCATCAGTGGGAATCTTTTTGGCATACAGATTTTGTGTGTAGGTGGAATAAAATTTCAAATCTTCAACTTTCTAGTCCGGATAATAAGGATTTGTTACTAATCCTTAAACCCCAGGGCTTCAGAATATAAATAAATAAAAACTGCCATTTTGACCAACTGATCTGATAAGGCGCATGCCAAATTTTCCATCATATGTTCTTTCAAAACATGGTTTAATGTGCTTTAGTTAGTATATTCGAAGATTCATTTCTCAAAAATATTATACTGCGATGAAATATCCAACACTCTTCCCAAACTTTAGCAACCCTCATCTTCAAGATTCGAAATGGAAAAAAATGCAAGTGCTTTATTTCTTTCTAATTTAACTTTTCTTAAATCTGAAATAAAATGTACATACACACTTAAAACTTCGAAAATCATTCACAATATCGAATATTTTTAGTTTAAAATATTCTATGATCCTTTAGCTTTCAAAAGATACTAAAATGTTGCAATATTTGGAATATTTCTTGAGTTATAAGGAGTTTTTTTGGGGGGATGCTTTCTATAAAACTCTAGTTTCGGTTTTTTTAAACTCATTTTATGAAAAATGATATTTTCTCACAATGATACCTCATTCAAACAATCTTAACTCAACAAGAAATTAACGAAATACAATTATTTATATATCAAAATAACCATATGAAACAGTGGATCTTATGTGCCTCAATCAAAGTTATATTTAATGAAATAAATTTTAATAGCTATTTAAAGATTAAAGTTACAGAAAAAATTTCCTTTTTTTCTATTCATTGTTAATTAAAAAATTGTTTTAAAAAACTACATATTTATATAATGTGATTGAGGCAGACAATGCAAAAGCTAATATGAGGCATCATTTCCAATTGGAATTATGTGTCTATAAAAATTAGAATTTAAGGTATCATGTTTCAAAAAAATATGCTAACTACCTCATCGGATATTAATAATTAATTAATGCAATATGATTTTTTCTCACTGAAATGAGTTTAAACGTTTATCAATGACATATTGTGAAAAAATTGGATTTTTAAAATTATAATTTTTTTAAATTACCTGTGAATACGTACACTTTAAATGTGACGAAATGAATGGAAAAAATCTATGTAAATGTAGTGAATATGTAAAAAATGATTCAATTATTTAGGAAAAAATATTTTTTTTTTTTTTTTTTTTGTTAAAAATCTCGAAATATTGACAAACCGTTACTTTTTCTAGATACATTCTTGATAATTTCGTTGACGTCGCAGAGCAGAGCAAAGAATATTTAGAACTTTCAGTCTCTGATCTGAATATTATACTGAAAGATGATTTGTTGAACGCCGAAAACGAAATATCTGTTTGGAATTCTGTGAAACGCTGGGTTTGCCATGACATTGCCAGCCGCCTGACTTGGTTGCCAGCTCTTTTGGCATCGATTAGATTGGCAGCCATGTCGATTGATAATTTTCAAGATCTCATTAAAGATTCAATAATATCCAAAAGTATACAATGTCGCCCTTATCTCGCCAAAGTAGCCAAGTTTATATTGCAAGATCTCGATGAAGCTGCTAAACCTGATGATATATCTGAAACAAATGCTTTGTTCCAACCGAGGCTACCACGGAATTTAATTTTCTGTCTCGGTGGTTTGAATCACTGGGGTCTTCCGTACCTTTTCGAAGCCTATGACAATCGTGTAGATTCCTGGAAACAGGTAGTATTTTACATAATTTCTTACTATATTTTCAATGTTGATTAAATCTAAGTTGCAATTAATATAGTATTATCCGGTACTTACATTTTAAACCCCCTGCTGCAAAAGTTGGCTTACGTATTAATACCACCACAGGCTAATGCGTCAATAAAGAGCTATCTTGTTGTTCACACGCGCAGACAATTATCTTTTGGATTCCTTGTTGTCTTGTTGTTTGCTGATTTTATTTTATGTTTTTTCTCCAAAATTTTAGGTGTCGATAGGCGTCATTTCAAAACCACCAAATCTGTAGCTGCAATGGCGTTAAACATAAGTACCAATTATTCAAAACAACCGAACAGATTTTTAATGATTATAAATTCCATGTAAACCACGATTATAAATCAGAATAATGGTCACCACAAAATCTTTTTGCATTCTCAGAATAAAGGTGTAATCCAGAGAAAGCCTTACATGGCATTCGCATATAACAGTTACAAACTATTCACCTTTGGCACGAATGAAACTTTTTTTCTGAGCCCATAATGTGATCTTTGGTGAGGCTTTATTTATTTATTTGCTAGCAGTAACCGCACAGCTTTGTCCAATGCATAACACCCAAAAGGATAATTTACCTTTAAACTTAAGATTGGATTTTCTTTTTAGGAGGGAGGGGACTAAATGAATTTGGAATCGATGTTTAAAATCAAACGTAAACAAAGAAATGTATCGTATATGCATACCACAGATCTTGCTGTTTGCGCATGCACAGTTTGAGGTTTTTGCACATGCGTGGATAAGTGTAAAGCATAGAGATTGTTGTTTCCCCCATACGCGAACCACAGAAGGAAAATAATTAAAATCGCAAATATAAAACATTTTTAATTATTTTGATATAACTTTAATATATTAAAACCTTTTCCAATAAATACCCTACAAAATGATACAAATATCTCCAAAATCAGTTAATAATTTCTTTAGTTCTTCTCTTTCAAACATACAAGCGTTTTCAAGAGACTACTGTTTATACCATGTATATATTTCGGGATTACTCTTTGGTTAAGGGTTGAGATTTCTCTAAATCATTCAATCACCTTCTTAGATGTGGCTCAAACTTTAATAAATATATAGAACTTCGATTTAAAATTTGTATACCTTATTTTTGTATATCTAGTTTTCTTCGTTTTGTAGTAGCAAGTTAACTAATATCCGAACAGCAGGAGACAGATTTCCTCTAGATTTAGGATCATGCCTAAAATTTGATTAGATTTATAAATTTAGTGTAAAGACCTTATATCCAAATTTCATCCGTCTGGCTCAAAGTTTTTTGTGTTATATTTGCCACTGACAGATATAATGCCATAAATATATTTTTCGAACCCAAGGAAGTTTGAACTTTGGAGATACGTCCAAATTTCGAGCTTGAATTTTTTGACTATCCAAATACTCGATTAAATGAAGATACAAACAGATACTAACGTATCTTGATGAAATGAAGACGCAATGATTATGTCCAAATAAATTGAGACAACCACATGCATGTGCATATGTAACTATGAAATACACATTAGTGGAGGCTTTCGTGAAATGGGTTGATGACTATGACTATCATAAAATGGATTTATTCATGCTTGCTGCAAGTGAGACCAAAAGCCATACAAATTAATTACTAGGAACGCAAACAAAAGAATAAATTTCCATTTGCATTTTATTAAAATTCCCTTTATTTCTTTTTTAAAGTGCTATACTCATTTATGTACGGTATAATTATTTTGAATAGACCTGCACCCCGAAATATTAACTGCAAATGGAAAACAAATTACAATTTAACTTGAAAGTTTTGGATGTTTAATTCAAAGAAAATTATATTTTCTCAACTGATACGACTCTTTTAGAGCTTTGAAAGATATGTTGGTTTCAGTTACATTAAATTGGAAAAAAACAGGGAGAGGTTTGGGCTTGAATTTGGCACCATTATGTCGAATTCTTTAAATGATTTGTATACATAAATTTTGAAAGTGTTCTACTTACTTCTTTTTCAACAAATTTAAATTAATTTATATTAAAATTTGTAAAAAACAATTCAAATAAAATGTTTAATTTAATTTTTAATCAAGCATAATCATTAAAAACTTCTTTTATTCAAAGTCTTTTAACGTTCAATTCAAACCGCAGTATTCGAATATTATTTTAATTTCCATTGTCATTTTTTTAATTTCACTTTTCTATAATCGTATTATAAGTTATCTGAATGATTATAAAAAACACTGGTAAAATTAATTAAAAAATCTAATCTTGAACACAAACTTTTTTGAAGAGGTATTCCGAAAATTAATTAATTAATAACGTTTTTTATTAAATATCTTTATTTATTCCTGCAAAAGAAATTCATAATCTCTTAGCCAAATATTAATAATTTTAACAGTTATTTAGGAAAATCAAAATATTCTAAATATAGTTATGATCCATTGGCATATGCAGAATCAATTATTTTAAATCTATATCCATAAGAAGTCTGCGGAATCTTAAAATTTTAATTAGCAGTTCTATGTTGATAGCAAATCTTAGCTATATTTCTAAGCAATATAGCTATTATTGTTCAGGAAATTTTAATAAGTATTGATAATTTTAGAAGACCTCATAAAATCACATGATATTGATAAAAAGGCTTTTGTTAAATAATAAGGTACAGTTTCCTTCCATAATACTCATCTTATCATAATAATAATAATAATATCTGTCAAAAAATAATATAAAAGAAACGCAAAATGATGATTTTCAAAATAATAGACATTGTTAACGTATTAAATATTCAAGTGTTTTTTTTATTTAATTTTAGATCGCAGTAAAAGGCTCTCTTTTGCCCAGAGTTACCTTCCATCGATGTATCTCGTTAGAAAAATATATATACGTGATTGGAGGAACAGACGCTTTGCTGCCTATCAATTCCTGCTGTAGGTTCGATACCGAAGAGATGAAGTTTGAAGAGATGTCGCCCATGCATGAAAATAGGTAACTTAAATCAATTTTGAATATCAGTGAGGAATGCAAAATTCATAACATGAATGTGTGACTTGTAAAAAGTGTAGGTACGTGCAATTAACAAGTGGAAGTTCCACGACTCTTAAGAATAAGAGAAGAAGATTGCACTTCAATTAATATAAAACCTTTATCGCTTAAACGAAGCATAATATTTTAAACAATGAATACAGAAAAAAGAATCAAAATCTTATGTGTACTGAGGCACTTAGAATTATTCATACTAAACGCTGAATGATTATATGCGCTACCCCTTGTAGCATAAAAATATTTTACAATATTGTTTGACATTGATCTATTTTCACAATATTGTTTAATATCACATAGTATTTTATCACCTTGTGAGATATACTGTGCTACCTGGGAATGAATAATTTTTTATAATTTATCAAATATTTCGAAGAAATATTCGATCAAAATTTCTCTGATTTATCCTAAAATTCAGTTTTTAGTTTTATATTCAAAGGGATTGAAATGATATCAATAACGTTTGTTTGTGTAATGTAATAATGTTTTAGTCTGTTTCGGTCTATAAATATACGTCAGAGAATTATGAAGTCTAAATTTACACAGATATTTGATCCTAATCAATAATATTCTGCAAGATTCTTGATATTCCATTTTTTTATTAAATAAATTATATCTTTTACCGTCAAATCTGACTGATTTATGAATATCGCAATTTTTGCGGCAATCAAAATTTTACTAATCTTATTCTAATCAGTTTTGAAAGACCATAGAGTTTATTAGGGATCTTCTATGAGAAAGTTGATGGAGAGATACAAAAATATCCATTTTTATAAAATAATTACATTCAAATTTTCATAATTGAGTCAGTTTTAGTAATTTATAAATATTATTCATAGGGCAGAGAGCCTATTTAAAAATTTATAATTCATAATTCGTCAGAGCATTTATTGACTGAAGTTAAACGAAATATAATCACTTATTCGTTTAGACCACTTTATTGGCAAATGAATGCCTACTACTAAAATGTTTTCAAATAAACTGTTTGGCCCTGATTAGAGAAATCATGTATATTCTTAACAATATTTCTCTTAAATAAAATTAATCTATTGAATTAATAATATAAATATTATAAAAACTCAAAAAACCTTTTACCTGCACTTTCCTTTTTAGAAAATTTTATATATTATATTTATTTCATCTCTTACAAATAAGTGCTAAAGTTTATTCTTTTCTAAAAGTTGATTGAATTATTTAACCTTAAATTCTTGATAACGTAATGGAAACACGTTGATAAAAACTGATTTTTTTCCCACACACTTATAACTTGGATATTTGCATACACTCGTATTTTTTATGAAATAAACAGTAAAATATTACTCTTAAAATTTATATAACAAATATTAAAGACTCGACACTAAAGTCACACATTTTAATTATGATTGAAAGACAACAATCAAGTGCAAACAAGCTATAATGCGATTTTCAGATTTCGTCATGTTAATTCTTTTGTGGATAAAACATTCATTCGGAAAAAATATATATATAAATTATAAGAAATAATAGGATTCGAGTAGAAAGTTTAAACTAGCGCAAAAATAGTCTAAAACGATACGATAAATAATCATTATAATTTGTTTACGGAAATTAATTTTCCTGTCTCTTCAATTGTCATAAACAGAATATATTAATTTTGACTTACAAAAGAAGTCTTTGAATTATATTAAGATTGAAGTTCATCATCTTATTAATGATATCAATTTCATTTCTTAATTTTGTTTCTTTAATTTTAATACTATTTTTAGTTTAATTTGCTATCCTATCCTTAAAAATGCTTTTAAATCCTATCCAAACTCATCGAGCAAAACATTCAATTGCCTGCTTTTATCAATCATTAAATCGGTAATAGGATTTTCACTTTAGCTTTCATATATTAAAATTGCACTCTTCAATTTGCAATTAACTGATTCACTTGAATTCAGTTATCGCAATTTTATAAAATTAAGTGAAATTTTTTCTTCAAATGCATTCCATTTTTAGAATTTAATAGCCAAAAATGTCAATGATTTTGACAAAGGAACCAGTTGCCAAAAATGACTAGTATTTTTTATAAAAATTAACTAGAACTAAAAACTTAATTTATATACTTAAAATCGCTAATATAACTGAAAATAAATTTTATAAATATTTTTTTGTTGTTGACTAATGCCACTTGGTCATACCAAGCCCGAATGAGCAGAGCTCTTTCGAATTAAGGCAGAGGTGTGTGTTTTTCGCTGTTAACAAGCATCGCTCAGGTGAAAGGACGACTTTGCTCGAACACACACGACACAACCCTTTTTAGGAGGTGGTCGAATTCATTCATACACTCATTCATCCATCCATCAGAAAGTCAGAATTTAGGTCCATATCTGAGACCGACTCATCACTGATTCAGTATTCCCAGAGGTATCGGTTTGTTATGGGAACTTGGAGGACTTTGCAGTCACGACCTATTTAACGTGCCCCAACTACCATTAGCCAACAAGGAGGTCTTCGGACAAGACGAGGACAGAACCCGAGACCTTTAGGTTGCGAGTCTGATGCTCTACCAACCTGGCTATATTATGAGTATCTTTTTTTTTTCGGATTTTATCAACTTCGAATGTTATAAATTCAGCTTAATTTTTCATTAAGTCAAATTCTATTTTCTTAAGTCATTCTACAGGCACCTTTCAATCCTCCAAAGTATACATGTGTGAAATTGACAGCTCAAGATCAAATATTCTTGTTTATATCCTATATAGTAACACAGACTCAGAACCATTCGTCTTTATTGAAAGCAAATATTGACGCAAGAAAATTATTTCATGATAATTTTCTTAAATATTGCAGTGAAAATTTTCCTTCCTTCCCATGAATCTTCCACAAATAAGGAGATAAAATGTGGAATATCTTCTAATTCGAGTTGAAATGCGACATTTATCAATTTAATCTCCTAATGATACAATGTATAGCAGCAATTGAAAGTATCAAATATCAGTTAAATTACCAAATATTAAACAGCATTAAATAGATTATTAAAGAGTTCTCCTTTGAAAATGCACAGGGTCATTAAATTTCCATTAACCTGATGAGGATTCAAAATATCTTTCAATTAAATTGCAAATATCGGCTTTCTCTAGCCACAAATTGCTGACAATAGATTTAAATAAATTAATTTTCTTGGGAATTTGTGCTGTATAGAATGTTTCCATTCAATTCGAATATCAGGTATGCTGCATGCGAATAATAATTCTATCAATAAGGTTTGCAAGAAAAAAAAATCAACAAATGGTAAATTTCCCTACTTTATTATGTAAAAGGTGAAAATGAACTCCAAAAATATCGGAAAGAAAACCAGTTTATTCTGGAATTATTTTCCTTTGTTCACTTTTGTTCAAAGATTCTCAATATCTCCTCTCCCCCTCTCAACGCTGGCACACCAAATTGAAGATAATCATTCCCGGTATAGGATGAGGATCTCCCATATCATCTACAGTAGTCCAAATGCTTATATTTATCACAAGAACGCATAAAACCAAATGCTAGAATTTCTTTTTCTTACTTCAATAGTTTATGTTTTGGTACTTTTGTAGTTGAGGCCCCGGTGACCAGTTGATAGGGTCCCGATTTCGGGACTGGAGGTTTCAGATTCGAAACGGGATTTCCCAGGAGAGCCGTCGTATAAAGGCCTCATCACAAGGTGAAATTTTGTCAGCACATTTCCATTTCTACCCTCAAAAACTGGTCAAGCAAGTTTCATAATCGACAACTTTCTCTAACCAGCTAGAAAAAGTCGTCGGAAATAGTTTCCGCAAAAGAAATTCAACCAATCATGTGAAAGTTTGAAGTGACGTCACACAAGTGACGTCACTTTCGTTGTCGTTTGCTGATGGAAAGGGCCGACGATATTTTGCCTCGTGATAAGGCCTTAAGAGCTCTGGTACAAGTTAAATGAGGAGGGGCCAAATACCCTGCCGCTGGTGAGGTTCCAGCAAAGGTATCGTCCTCATCAACTGACAGTGGTTCAAAATTACGATGTATGCCCCAAAACACACCTACTGAGACGTTAATATAACTAAACGAGATTAATCTCCCCCTCCCGAAAAGAGATACGTTCTACACAGGATATAAAAGGATCGCGGTGGCTGGTGGTAAGGTCTCGGCTTCGAAATCGGAGGATTACAGGTTTGAGGCCCGATTCCGCCTAAAAAACGTCGTGTAAAGGGGTCTCTTGCACGTTAAATTCCTCAGGGCAAGCGTCCTTCCGCTGAATTGGTGTGGTGTGGGAAGGGGGGTGCTGAAGTGTCGTCCTCATCATCTGACTGTGGTTAAAAATGACGAGGTCGGTCCCAAAATAGATGTAGTGTTGCTTGTACGTTAAACTAATTAATTAAACTAAACAGCTGTGTAAACGGGTCTGGTGCTGAAACCTGGTCTAAATCTGACAGGGCCAAAGGTCTCCCTAAGGTATGATGAGGAAGTTTGGAGGGGGGGGGATGTCAGCTCAGGTGCAGTCTCTTCATCGGACCCGGTTCAAAATTACAAGTTTCTTTCCAAAATAACCCTAGTGTTGCTTCAAAACGGGACGCTAATACAACTAAATTAACTAAATTAAACTACAGAATGTAACATCACGTTCCAGTTTAACAGATATTTGGATATATATGTGTTATTTACGAATAATGTACTTGCTTTGAAAGTGATATTTTTGTATGACAATATTGAAAATTTGAAATAATAGGAAGATGTACTAAGATCAGAAAAAATAATAATGCTTAATATATCACTTTAATTAATAATATCTCCTAAATTATAATTAAACTAGAAATAAAAATTAGTATTAGGGGTTTTGCAACTATTCTCTTTATTATATTTTTAAGGCCATATTATGAATGAAGCTGCGCTAGAATTATCAATCATTCATGCAACCACGTTCCATTCAATTGTCTTTCAATCTATACTTATAATAAAGCTCAATGTGTGTGTGTGTGTGTATGTTGGCGCTCTACAGACCAGACCGTTGAACCTACAGCTACCAAATTTGGTACATGTATACCTTGGAGGTTGGGAATGTGCACCTCGGAGCCCTTTTTTCGAATTTTTAATTAGAATTTGAATTAATTAAAATTCAAGCAAAATTTCGACGATTTTCCGCTATAACTTCCGAAAATATCGCACAAACATGATTTTTACATCAATTTAAAGATTAAAAAATTAGCTTTCTAATGGTGTTTTAATGTATAATTTAAGCTTCTATTTTTAACGAATTTTTAAAGAAACATTTTAATCATGTTTTACAACAATATATTTCGGACAAAACAATAAAATTTAATCTGCACGAGCACGTCAAGGGGGGAAAATTAGGTTTTATCAGCATGTTGACATCCTATTGACGGAAGTTCAAACTAAAAAAAAACAACGATCATTACAAATTAAATCTAAAGAAATGCAACTTTTAGCATGTGACTGGATAAAATAAAAGAAATATAATATGTGACATTTTCTAAAATAAATAATGAACGAGCAAAGGGAAAAAAATAGCTTTTATTAAACTGTTGAAATCATACTGACAGAAGTTCAAATTAAAAAATAAATTAACTATGACTGCAAATTAAATCGAAAAAAAATGTAACATTCACCACGTGATTGGGCGAAATTAAATAAATATTAAATTTTATGTTTTCTAAAAAAGAAATACGAGACAAAGATTTCTATGATCGTTTGCAACATCTATATCATTAATTTAGTAAATCAGTATTACGTGACTTTCGAAGTTTAAGTATATCTGGCAGAGCAATTATAAAGAGAGCAAGGCACATATGTATTTAATTGAACATCTTAGACCCCATTACTCTTGGCGAACCAGCTGGTCGCCAAAGGCGTCTAGTTACTAATATATATCAATCATCTGAATGTACATTAGTTTGTAAAAATTATTGTTTTTTGAAGTTGTAAGGCTTGAAACAACAATAGAATAAATAAATATTCAATAGAATGTTTCTAAATAAACAATATAATGCTTTCTGTAGATCAGAAACTAGAGAGCATTGTGAGGAATTCTTGTATCAAATTCGAATTTTAAAAAAATATGCATTAAACTTTAATTCATGAAGCTTTTCGTAAGAAGATTCCATCAAAGAATTTCAGAAAACATATGCAAAATGAAATATATTGCATTTAAACATATAAAAGAAAACATAAAATCATTGTAATTCTTTTTAAAAATAAATTTAGAAACAAAATTCAAACGACGTTATGAATAAAAGTGGTCAAGCATAATATTAAATGTAAAGTATATTAAACTTTAAAAAGTCATACTTATACTATTGGTTGACATTTTGAATACTCTGATAATTGTTTTCTGCCTTTTTTTATATTTTTACCTTAAAGATTTAGAGTTTAGAAATAATATTTTAAGTCCAATGATAAATACAAAGCAATTAATAATCAAACTGAAGCTTAATTATTCTGGTATTCAAAAATCTTGTAAAATTGACTGAAAACGTGTTTTCTTTTCCAGATGTTTTCTGTGTGCTGTCGAATTGAATAGAAAAATATATGCAATCGGCGGATATGATCAAAATGATAAGAGATCTAAAACAGCAGAATGCTTCATGCCAGAAAACAATCAAGTAAATTGGCATCACTTCATATTTTTTGCATAACTAAGTATTTTACATAAAAAAATAACTGTAATTTTTTTTAAAGATCAATAAGCTAACCCCTTTAGGTTCAGCACATTATTTTTTTTAAATATAATAAAAAAGTACAATCAATATTATTAATTAATTGTATAAAGATGGATTTTGCAGTCAAAAAACTTTTTAATTCTAATCCTTTCGCAGGGGATGGTGTCCTCAAACTAGGACACCATTCAGCAATTTTTAGAGATTTAAAGCTAATTATTTTTTATAGAATTTTTTTTTAAATTGGTGACCTGTTTTGCGACCACCGCCTCCAAAAGTATCATTCCATAACAGTCTTCAGTAAAAAAATAATTTTAAAAAAAGCATTTTCAGCAGTTATTTATTCAATATCCATTATCAAAATATTTGACAATACAAAATCTTTTTTAATTTGAACTTGAACATATTTCTGTGTTTCAAATTAATTTAAAGCATTAGATTATATCAAAGCGAGTAATGAGATATTTTTTTACTCATTGGTATACGAAGAATAGAGAAAGTAAAACGATCTACAAAAAAAAAAAATGAATTCGAGATCTTGATGAATCTCCACGTTTCAACCTTCTGTATTTCTAAAAATGCGTTTTTGATTTTATATCTGTTTTTCAGTCTGACAAAGATGGTTCAAAAATTCTTTGAGATAGACGGATAAAATTTCATATACATATTTAAAAACCTTTTTTTTTTTTTTTTGATTTCTATCAAAGGTTTAAAAAAATCAGTTTTGAGGAAATCCCTCTAACTGGTTCTTCGAACACCAAATTTTGAGCTAAATCCAAAAAGGGATTGACCGTCTGTCTGTTTGTATTTTCAGAAACATGTAAATGTGAGGGCTCAATAACGCAACAATATATTAAATTTGTATATGATTTTGTGACTTTAAGCGTAATTTTGTGTCAAACATCCTTCGTAAGAACAACACATCTAAAAACAGATTCTTGGATACGTTTAACTCATGCATTAATTTATTGTCAAAAACACGTGCTAAGGATCACACGACTGACTCAGAAAATAAGCCAAAGCATATTATTAGGTTGGTGCGTATGAAATGTCGGATTCTCTTTACATGCGGACGTTTGTCTCCCTGTTTTCGTTATACTTTTGTCTTTGGCATAATCTCATTCATAGTCGTATTGTCCATTGCCAGAGACTCATTTCAGCAAAATAGGTTTTCTCGAAGGTCTTCCCTTTTGTTATTTCTTTTGAGTTTATTGCCGATATGAATTCTGCCGACATTCGCGTCATTTTCTTATATGAGTACAAACTTGGTAATAGTGCTGCAAAAGCTGCACGCAACATAAACCAAGCGTTTGGAGAGAATACGGTTAACGATCGGAAAGGGCAGCGTTGGTTCGAAAGATTTCGGACTGGCGATTTTTCACTGCAAAATGAGCCGCGCGGAAGACCCAAAACGTCTGTGAAGAATGATGACCTGAAGGCTCTAGTGGAAGCGGATCCAGCCGTATCCACGAGGGAACTTGCTATCAGGATGAAAGTTGACCATACAACGATATTGAGACACCTTTCTGAGATTGGCAAGGTTAAGAAGATGGACAAGTGGGTACCGCACGCACTGACAGAGCGAAATAAGCTGGAACGAACTGGAATATGAAGTTTTGCAGCATCCACCATATTCACCGGATCTCCCGCCGACCGATTTTCATTTTCTCAAGCATTTAGAGCTGTTTTTAAGGGGCAAACACTAGGAAAATGAAGACAGTCTAAAAAACTCGATATCAGAGTTTATTAATTCTAAAGACCAAAATTTTTTTAAGACAGGCATCTACGCTTTAAAATCTCGTTGGGAGAAGTATATTGAAGCGAATGGAGCATACTTTGATTGAATAAACAGCTTTTGAAGAAAGATATGCAGTTTTATACAATCACTTAAGAATCCGACATTTCATACGCACCAACCTAATAATTTCCGCCAAAGATTAATGCTTCGTAAGTGTTGTATGTCGATGTAGTCGAAAGTTTTGGGGATACCACTCCCACTGGTTCATTATATTTTTGTTGCGACAAGAAGTAGACAATCAAGGTTGATTCATATGTGTGAATTAATTTTCTGATCCTTTCGACTCCCGATGCTTTTTCGATAATATTAATAACGCTTATAAAACCATATCGACGAATTTTAATTTAATGCGTCTTATCAAAATGAAGAAAATACTTTTTTACGACTGAATTCTGATTGGTTAGCTCTCCTTGCAAAATGACAACATGAATTGGCAAAAAATATTCGAAAATCAGTCCAGTTGTCCACTGCCGTAGAAACATATAATTTGAAGAGACAGATGATACTTCGTGGTATATCACAAATTCTGAAGATTTCATACGGAAAAGAGGCAAAACTGGTGCTTTAAATGATTAACATTTTGTGCATAACTTTTATTTAATCAAAATTGTATTTAAAAATTTCAAAAACAATCTGTCTAAGCTGTACATATTTGCCATAAAATGTTCACATGAGCCAACATTGATCACTGTAGACCAGGTGATCTGCAAAACATACACAGACACATATACCAACACAAATTCATCTTGTTCGATGCCTACTTTTATTCAGCAGCGTAAATTTACTAAATGGTCCTTTTTTCCCGAATGATTTTGATTCATTTGTACATTCGAAAAGAATTTAACATGCAGTATCTGATGTTATACAATATAACAGCATTGGCATTGCTTGTATACTGCTTAAATATAATAGCAATGGAAAAAATCGGAAGCTGACATATCTTGGGATTTTAATTATCAACCACACTTAATTCACACTATTAAATTTTTTACGTAGTAAACTCTTCCTTTTCTTTTATTGCTTCAGTAGAAAATTCTCTTGCTTAGCATCTAGTAAATATTCACAGAAAACATTCATCATTTTCTCTTGATTAGCGTAAAAGAATGAAATTAATATTTTTAAAACTATCATTCCCAAATCCAATGATTATTTTGTATTATCTCGTATTTTTAAGAAATTTTAAGACACTAATCTTCGACAACCTCTTCAAAAGCCCGATACACATCGTTAGAAAGAGAATACCAGCAATAACAACTCATTTACCCAACAAAGCATGCTTTTGATTTTCATTGATCTAGCGAAGGAATTAATTTGGAACATTGTGTACATCCTTTACAGGGTAAACCGGTGTACCTTTCATTTTAATTTCATCATCTCAAAAGCAGTAGTTAATGAATCAGTTGCTTGATATTGAGTTTCGAGGAGATATTCTGATTTGTGCGATAGGATTTCGAAATTAATTGTTCATTGCAACAAGTGTACTCATTTGTGAATTCATATATAAGTTCCCACTCGAATAATGAAGTTGTGCAGATAGCGGTAGGTTTGAGAATTTTGTGAGAGGACATTTTAATCATTAGCTTTCAATTTGAAGTACAGTTTCAGTAGGAGCTCTCCTCGCAAATTTCCACTCAACTCATCGTAATGATAAAACATTTATAAATATCCATTTTTTTTTTTTTTTTTTTTTTTTTTTTTTATTCTGATAAACGAGTTTCAAGTCGCGACTCGAAGAGAAGCGTTTGCTATCAAGGAGTTCAGAAAAGTTAAAGTACTCGCTTTGGAAGTACTTATGGATATTTTCTTTAACTTATAATTAGCACGATTTCTATTCCAAAATATTACTGTGCTTCTCAATTATACAATGTTAATGAATGTAAAAGAACTTAGCATCTTGAATGTATTTAAAGAGATTGAACTAAGTGATTCCATGTTATTAAAATCAGAGTTTAAGAATTCCACCTCCGATGTTAATGAAATTCAATATTTAGCAACTCTGCTTTTACATGTTTTAATTAAAGATATACTGTGTCATACAAATAAAGATACAATTTCATAATGGATTTTATATTTATTTTCTAATAGATTTTGAAGAACTCCGAAAATATTTGAAATTAGAATTTTGAAGTTATGAACATTTATGCAATCTCGATGACAACAGATATTTTCCCAAGAAAGTTTTCGGTACTAAGTGATTAAAATCTCGATTGAATTCGGTATCTTTGTAATACTGGGTTGGTGCATAGTTGTCAATCGTGCTTTAACATGATATATTTTAATAAATAATTTATAAATTTATGAATGAAAATACTCTACTTTTAGATTATAAAAATACGTATGGGAAGTCATACTCATATTCGTCATGTTTTACTGTACGACTTTGAGAAAGGATAGAAGGTAGAATGTTATTTCGTGAATCTCAAAGATTTTTTCTGAGAGGGCACAGACAGGGAAAATTAATATAAGGAATGGTTTGTCCGTTTCAAATCTGGTGACACTTGCTTTGGAAGATAAGTCAAGGAGAGGACAACCACCGAATTTCGGCGATTAGACATTTTTGGTAGCCGTGGAAGGAGACGAAAACTTGGTAACTCGAATGCTGGTTGACAACTTCAATATGGACCACTCAACCGTCGTTCGTCGAATCGAAAACTTGAAAAAGTATTTAAATTGTAATGGATGATTCTTCCATGAACTCCAAGGTAACATTGAAGTTTCACTTCAATGAAACAAGCTGAGTCCGTCTCTAAAGGATCTTGTCACTGAGGATGAAACATAGTGAATCTTCAAAAACCTCAAAAGAAAAAAAGGTCTGCGTTTCGCCAGGAATTCCACCAAAAGGAATAGGAACAAAAGTGGAACTAAACATTGCTTGACATGAGCATTAACAAAGGCGGATTCCAGACAAAAACGGCAAGCGGCAATTCAACATCAAAACGACCTCTACCTGGTTCAACTCACCACCTTCAAGCTGCAATCGAGACGAAAAGACGGCACAAAAGAAAGATTATATTGTTCCACAATTCAATATCGAGACGAAAAGACCACACAACAAAGATAATGTTCCACCATATAAAAAACATCATTGTTCCACCATATAAAAGATATCGTTGTTCCACCATGATAATGCGCATCCATGTGTTGTCAAATGCATCGTTACTAAGAGCTGGGAACTGTTTTCGCATTCGGAACATTCTGGGACGGCAAAGCATGAATTGCCTCCAAGAACCGTGAATTCTTTACACATGGAATCGACCGTCTTCCAAGCAAATGGAAAGCATTTTATTGACGTAGATGGTGACTACGCTCCCTAGTAACCATTTAAAAATGTTACCGTTGAATTTTTATACCCATTTTTAATAATAAATAGCTTTAAAAATGCCTGATAAGTACGTGCCAACCCAATAGCAATGCATGCAGTTAACTCGATACTGAATAACAGAACTCATTTTTCTCTTTTAGTGGAACTACGTCGCTTCAATGACCTTCAAAAGGAGTGATGCTGGTTCATGTCATCTAAGGAATCGCATCATTGTGGCAGGTGGCTTCGACGGGCGTAAGTACCTGAATTCGGTGGAGGTGTATTACGTGGAGTTTGATCAGTGGTGCCTGTTGCCCGAAATGAACAGCTGCAGGTCTGGACTTGCCTGCGTAGCTGTCGGAGACTACATCTACGCCTTCGGTGGATTTGATGGTACAAAGCGATTGCAAACAGTGGAAAAGTACGATGTCAGCAGCAAGCAGTGGTTTGCCACCAAGCCTATGAGAACACCTAGAAGTAATTTTGCATCAGCAGTAAGTAATGTTTGGAATACCACTACATACAATGTAGAAAGAAAATTTTGTTCCATTACCGATGCATTACAAGCACAAAAATGAATAATTCAAAATAAATTTTGGCAATCTATGCGAGGAAAGCTAACTACGAATAAACTATTTCAAATACAGTCACCTATCGAAGGTTTCAAAAATAAAATTTTGCCTAGAAAGAAATATGTTACTATCACAAGACTTCGTATAAGCCACATCTTTCTGATCCACATATATCTTTTGCAATCTGATGAATTTTTAATAAATGCAAATGTGTTTTCACAGTTAAACATATTCTATTTAAATGCGGATGTTTCAGTATACAACTAAAAGTTGATTTGGAATGACTGTTTTTGATTTAAATGACATTTTAAGAGATAATCCTCATTCAAATATATTTTTTTACCTTTTTAAAAGGTATTCAAATTTTATATCAGATTTAATTGTATCTTTTTCTTAGAATACCTTAAATTTCAACCCGAAATCTATGTTTAACAAATGGTTGTCCCAGAATTATGAAATCTGCTCCTTGCGCCATAAAATCAAACCAACCATCACTACATATATGGAATGCTAATATACGTGTCATTGAAATCTGTATTATTACTTATTACAGAAAGGCAACTAACACCTTACGATATGAAGGATTTAAACTGCTTCAGCCATTTCGTTGGATACTTTTAAATAAATTATTTGAAGTGAGCATTAATGTCATCAAGTTTTCAAACAAATCTACATTTAAAAGTATTTCAATGACTACTTTTGCATTTGCCTTTAATTCATTGTTTGGTAACAGAGCTACAAATAATTTTTAGAAAAACTTTGGAAATGACTTTTTAATCTATTAATAAAGATGTGATCTTGAACAAAGGTACTATCCCCCTATTCATCTCGCTCAAAAAAATTGTGGGCATTAAAAAATGCCGTGGTACCCTAAGTGCTCAGACTGTTATTTTCACAAATGAGGTTTGTGTAATTTCGTAGCATAATAAGCAAATTGGTTGTGTATTAACTGCAAAGCAGTGTCGAACGACAGTTTTGTTAAACCTATCATTGACATGCTTTTAGAGTTTTTATAGCATCTAGCGGAAGTCTTTGGCGATTATATATTTTGGATGCCTTTTTGTAAAAATTTGCATAGAGCTGATATTGTAATCTCGAAATCGCATTCTAAATTTCATTTTTTTTTTTTTCAATTTATTATGTTTTCCCGGCGATGTGTTTACACGTAAATGAATCTACACAGACGATTGACAGTCATCCTTGACATAGATGGCTAGCTCTTTTTCCAAATCTTATTAGGTATTTTTGCGTTAAAATGTGATAGACAGGTATAAATTTGGTGTAAAAACTGAGTTCCAAATTTCATCCATTTAACTCAAATGGTTTTTTAGCTATTGTTTTTAAAAGCAGACAGACATGTATAATTCCAAAAATTGTCATATTTATTTATTTATTTTTGACATTTTTTTAAATTAAATAAGTTATACGAAATTGTTTGCCGTTTTTATAATAATAACCAATAATATTATAGATCAAAAATATTTTTACATGCTTATTTGTAATTATTCATAATTTTTTAAGATGTATATTTATTGACTGAATCAAAATTAAATATTATTATTCACGTCATTGAAATCATTTTCAAAAAAAGGTCAAAAATAATTTCATATTGAATCAAATAAATTTTATTTGAATAATTCTTTACGATACGGTAAAACAAAAAATATTCTGTAGTGCGCATAAGCTCTTATTGCAGAACTATTTCTTTTCTCAATTTTTTTAATGTTTGGTATCACCAAAAAAAATTTTTTTTGTATTAATTGACCATTTTCACTTCGGTTTTCAAGTTTAATTCCAAGTTTAGCTAAATTTTAAAATAAATGAAAGGCAGTATGGTGAAAACTTCTGTAGCGAAAGTGGTAATTGATATTCCTTTCGTAGAAAATTAATTATTGCAGATCGAAAGCATTTGCTAGCGGAATTCTTTACACCTCTTTCGGCTTTCTTTCACAAAAAATCGTGCATCATTCTTCAAATATGATAATCCTAACATAAAGCCAGAGAGCTGTAACTACAATTTGTTACCTGAAAATTTATTGGAACTGAATATAATATTCAAATATTCATAAATGCTGTCAACTTATCGTGGCGCCATCTGTAGTTGAATATGATACAAAACAGTGAAATCATCATTTATTTTTTAATATAATTCAGATAATTGTTTAGAGGTAGGATAATTTTTCAAATTTAATTAAATGAATTTTCAAAGAATTTTAATTTAATAAAATGCAAAAAGTATCTTTTGTAAAAAAAATATTTACAAATAACTTAATAAAATTATTCAACCATGCATTTGAACATTCACTTGATGAGCATTAGAATATTTTCCTTTGCATAATTTTTCTTCTTTTTTTAAGACTGTTGAAATATCTGCAGGAAAAAGATATTCATATTTATTTTTTTGAACCTGTAAAAAGATTCATTAATATATGGCTTAAAGTAAGCGACTGCTCTAAAATATTCACTTGGCTGAAAATTTTTGAAGTATTCTTACCAGCTGCCTTCATCAACTAAATACTTAAACATCCAATGAATCTTTAGTTTTGTTTTTAATGCTTACTAAAAATAGAGTTTAAATAATTGATAAATAATAAATTGAAACGTCTAAAACTGGTCAAATGTCATTACATTCCAAATAAGTTACTTGAAAGTCATTTTCTTATTCTTAAATAATATGTTGCTTAAAAATATAGATTTATTGTTCTCATATTTCTTTTTTATTGTTTTCTTTCTGGGAACTGGATGTATTTTTCTTCTTTTTCTCCCATTTAAATTTGAGTTTAAAAGTGATCACATATTAAATGTCTACTTACGATTGATTTCTATTGATAATTTAACCCTTTGGAATCTGAGGACTCCTCTCAGGCACCATTTAAGACGGCACATCATTTTGGCACTTAATTTATTTATTTTTGATTGTTAAAAAAGGCTTACAGAATGGTAAAAAAGGCGAACAGTCATTTTTCTGGAAAACTGAACTTAAAACAATTATATATTAATTTATTTTATGAACAATAAACACGTTCTTGTATTAAATGCATAGATATGCATCTAACTAATTTTCAGAGTGCAAAGGGTTAAAAATTGTAAGTTTAGAAATAACTGGAAAATACTAATAAATTTATGAAATAAATATTATAAGAAAACCATTTGTCTTCCTGCCATTGTAAAAATAGCACCATTTGTAAAAATAAAAGTTCTTGGCAACATTTTGATTTTTTATAGTGATTTTAATATTCTCCTGACAGTAAGAAATATTTGTGGGAAGACTAATAGTTCTAAAGTTGTGCAATAGAATATATACAAAAAGAAAAGATGAAACTGAATGGGAACACTTAGAGGAAAATGTCAGCTATAAGAATAATTTCTAAATTATTCTATGAATTTTGTTTATAACAACCTGTTAAAGGTCTAGAGAACATACCATCTGCTGTAATAGAAGTTCTTTTTTTTTCTTTGGTAACTGTAGCGATGAAGCCCTTTTATATCAGAGCGCAACAACTAATTAAATAATGTAACATGACCAAAAATAATTTCGTTAAAAAAAAAAAAAAAAAAAAAAAAAGGGTTCCCAAAAAAAATTAAAAAAAAAAAAAAAAAAAAAAAAAAACAGGGTTTCCCAAATTTAGTTATGAAAACAAAAAGAATTAACTGTATCTGTACTCTTCAAAAAATGTTTCCTTGGAAATGGTTAAATAGTCTTAAAGAATAATAACAAAAGTTTTAAAAATCTCTAATAAATTATTTTTCCCGTAAAAATAACAGAGTAAAATTCTCGTAAAGTTAACAGAAAGAAAAATAAAGCACATATATCAAATGATTTTGTTTAATTAATGACGGTTAGATCATTTACTTATTCTCAAATATTTATAAATTTGAATTTATATATGATTTTAAAACTACACGTGAATTGACAAAGACCGAATTCAGATATAAAAATGTCAATCTTTGTCAGTCAGTCAAAAGAAGTATTTTTAAACTATGAAAAGCAAAGAAGGTAATATAATTAATTTGAAGGCAAAAAATGAGCGTTTGGCCAGGAAATACTGGATATTTTAACTGTCTAAAATCTTTACAAAGTTGTTGATTGTGCTTTATAAAACATGTGCATTTTCTTGAAAATTGAATTTTTTTCCCATCAATTATATTCTGAATATATATTGAAATAGAATTGAGCCAAGTGGTTTTACTTTATTTTAACTATTTTATAAAATGGAATATAATTCTTGATTCACATCTGTTTAGATTTGATTGTTAAATTCTTTTAAAGGTTCCAGTCAGTTTTATTTAAATTTCCGTTCTCTTAATAATATTTGTTGGATAAATCTAAATAGAAGAAGCTGCTTTTTAAGTAAAAAATATTTTTAAAAAAAACGAAACTACTTTTGTTTTTAAATTTTTATTCCATATATCTCTAAATCTTAGAAACTTTAATATTTTACTTCCATTTATTTTTCTGATTTTTTACTTTAAAAAAATGAATGAATTAAATATAGTAGATTAAATCAATAATATTCTGCTGGCTTCTGAATGATCAATAATATTCTGTAGCTATAACATGATAGATTTCTACAAATTCTAACTCACATTTTCTCAAAAATAATGATGTTATCGCGTCTTCATCTTTTACACCAATCTTCTGAAACTGAGAACACAAATTCAAACTTATATTTTTTCGTAACTTTTAATTATTAATTAACTTTAAATCGTAGAATGGGAATGATTTATTTACTTTTGAAGATTTGAGAGATATAGCTCACACGAAGTGTCGATTTAAGTATGATAAGAACTGTAATTTTTGTTTTTAACTGTCAACAGAAGATGGCGCCATGTAGTCCTTGGATTTCCTCCTTTTAATCTTTCCTTTTGCTGTCGTCCTGGAACAGGGGTGGCGTGTCTTCCCCGTGATCTGGGCATCCCGGGTTCGAGTCCCGGTTCGGGCAGGGTTGTTACTCTGCGTTCTGTCTGTTAGGTGTGTGAATGTGCCCCCCCTGTAAAAAGGGGTTGTGCAAGTGAATGAGTGTGTCATCTTCATTTGAGCTAGAAGTCAGACTTCTGCCCTCTGGGTGCTCAGGGGTCTTTACCCTCAGAAGCTACTGCACCCCCTTTCCGTGGAAACACGGACACGACATCATCATCAATCTTTCCTTTTAATTCGGATTTATACTAACTGATTGCTGAATTCTTTTTAGTTTAATTTCCATTTATTTTTTATTTGATAATAATAATAATAATAATTTTTTTATTATATAATCATCACCTAATGCATTTATTCATATGAAGCTTCATTTGTAGTAATTTCTGTGTTTGAATATAGAAGTATCTGACCCTGTGTGGGAAGGGCAGGCCGGATAACAAAGAAGCCGGATAGACTGGAATTCTATGAAATCATTTCTTTGAACTATTTAGAGCATTTTGAAACATGCATTCATTGAAATTCAATGTATGAAATTCAGACAAAGACTTTAAAAAATCTGTATGAATCCTTTCTCGTGGTTTTAAAGGTCATACCTAAGGATGGAAAAGAGTTGTGGAGATTTTAAAGCAACAATAGTTTCTTTCTCTTCTTTTAATTTTACAATTAAATGTAGCATGTCCCTTAATTTTTCATTTTTTATAAGTTTTACTTATATTGGAATTCACATTAGCAAAAAGAAAAAACTATTACATCTGAAACACCTGCCTTCAAATACTTACTTAAGTTTATATCGTTTGCTATTTTGTTGAGATTGAAAATAACCAGAGTTTTCAAGGAATCCTTATGTAGATTTCTGAGGGTATAATTTATGGACATCTTAAGAATCACTATATTTAATTCAAAGGCAGCAGTTTCCATTGTGATAGCGATTATTAACGCTTTTTCGTATGTAAGTTCTTGTCCTGACAACAAAGTTTTTGAATGGCTTCCCTTCGTACACCACACTAATCTGTCACGAAGACAATGGGTAAGAAATTGTTCAATAAGCGCAAGTTTTGACAGCAAGAAAGTCTTCAAATAATCATTAAACTCCGACATCATGCATCCTACCTGTTGGTTCTGAAATCACAAGTGGCTTCCGGATCATATTCTTTCCTAATATCTCAGTCAAATCGTTGAAGTCTTTATCCTTTAGTTTATCAGGTTCGATCAGATTCTTTAACCCTTTGCCCCGGATAAAGTTACTCGATGCATAATTATTCACTTAATTCAAAAACTTGTTCATTGCTTCGAAAAATAAATGTATATAATTGTTTTAAGGTGAAATAGGTTTGTTAATAAGATGAATTCTCCAGTTTAACAAATTTCTGTCTTCTTAGTACTCTGCATGTATTTTTAATAATCAAAATTTAAAAAAATAAAATAAAATAAAACGACGAAGTGATGCACCATCTTGAATGGTAAGTGAATGTCACCATCCAAGTGCTAAGGCTTAATAAAGCATAGGTTTTCCTTCAGAATGTTATTCATTGCAAAAGAGAAAAAAAAAATGGAGATCTAAGAACAAAGTAAAATGTTTCACCTCTTCGTGAAATGGTTCATCGTGAATATTCGCGAATGAGCAACACTCGTGGCCAGTGATGAGAGACAAACAAATAAAAGAACATTTGAATCGAATATTATTTTACATTCTTATTTGAAGAACGAGTAATATTCATTGTAGAATCACAAGTATTTTTTAATGAAATTAATTTGTATAGAACTAAATGTAATAAGTAAGTAAATTCAATCTATAATAAAAATTCTTCCAATATTTATACATATATGTATACACACAATAACTATGACTTTTGTTTGTATTATGGTTTAATCACATGATTTCTATGGGATTCATCATTTTCTGTGATTTTCACTGACGATTAAGAAACGCAACAAGAAGGCAGAAAGTGCCGCCAAACCGGGTACTACTTCAGCAAATATTAATATAGCTGTCAGTGATTTGAAAAAACACATAAATCACGCACACACATTTGAAAAAAATAACACAGTGATTGAAACTTTGCTTTATCTCTCAAAACGGCAGATCCAATGAGATCTGTTAACAGAAAACAAACTTCATAGTGTTAAACCTCGAGTTGAATTTTGGACATGTCTTCCAAACAGAAAAGACAGACACAATCTTAACCCGTTTGAGCATAGGTCATACTAGATTCACCCATCGCCATCTACCAATGTGCTATCAGTACAATTGCATCATCACTGTTTACCATATTCTTATTGAATGTCCAAATTTTAGTAATCAGCGCTTATTCCATTTTAACAACTTCACATTTTCTCATTTGCTTAGTAAAATCCCACATGCTAATCCTTTTTCTTTTCCGAAATCAATAGGTTTTTATCCCCATATTTAAGTATATTCATGTTTTTAAAATGATTTTACGTTGTATTTTATAGCCGAAATTATATATTTTAATCCTAAAACAAATTCAGTTTGGTGCAGCATTGTCAACACCGTAACTCTTGTGCCAATAACCCCCCCCCCCCCAAAAAAAAAACCCCGCAAGATTTGGGTCTGAACAGTTTATACGAGGAATAAAAAAAGCAGATGCAAATTTAGAATCGAATAGTGAGGCATATTTAATGTATACATAATAACAAATAAACGCGGGCTCAGTTATAACTGCAGCTGCTACTTTTATTTCTAAAAATAGCATTTCAAAGTATTAATATTATTTTCTTTTTCACTGTAAAGCATTTTATTTTAACAGGTATTGGAAGGTAAAATTTATCTTATGGGTGGTTACAACGAAGGAATGAACACCATAACAGACGACTGCGATTCCTTCGACCCCTCAACACACAAGTGGAAAAAGATTGCACCCTTGGGACTGGGACGGGCCGGCATTGCTGCTTGTACGCATGGTCAACTCAAGAACGTAAGGAATTACACTCTGGACAGTGACTCGCGATCCATTCTAAAGAAATATTTGGCACAGGATTTAGCACAAGAGCTGGAAAATCTTTCTCTGAACGATTTCCAGCAATCTCGATTGACTTTTGATGTAATACTCGTTTGATATTTCATATCAAAGCTGACTTATTTTGACATTTATTTATAAAATTAATCAAATAAGAAAATTACCCATGGTCATGCGATATATATTGATATACAGTGATTTATGCGTGATATGCTGATGGATTTACCAGCATACAAACAAACCTAAACATAAAAAATTAACATAAATCAATCCACTAAGATGTACAGCTTTTATTACTCTATATTTAGGATGTTTCAGTGAATTCTTTCTATATTGAACACATCGAAAATTTTTCTTCATTTTTTTCTAATAATATTTTTTTTAAATTGTGCTTCGATTGAATTTTTTTTCTGTGAAAACATCAATATTGTTTGAATACGATTTTATTGATTAATTTTGATTTGAGTATTCGTGAAGGAGTTAAAGAATATCCAGTTATAAAAGAGAACATTTTCTTTTTATTATATATTTACATCTAATGTGCACAGAAAATAACGTTTTTTTTAAAATTTTATTTCTTAGACATTTAACTAATGTATGTAGGATTTTCTACTGCAACGTTTTTTAATTAATCTGAGATAATAGGATCTGAAATATTATTCAACAGTTTATTCACAAAAAAACATATATTTTTAAGAATTACCTAGATTTGTCTCATGCAACAAAGGATTGTTTCAACTTTCCCAACTAATGTGACCGACGTAAGGGCCCTTTCCAACTGAGTGCCTTCTGCCCTAAAGGGGAAGAAGTTTTGAATCAGAACAAGGAATTTAGAAGCACAAAATATTTTTCGAAAAATTGTGGCTGATAAAAAAGGCTTCATCCCTTACTTTCCCATATACAAATGTTATGAACGTATGTCAAAGATATACTAACTTTTTTAATCAAATAACCTTCGTAAGTTGGATATAAATAATAAAAATATGGCATTTTATATTATGTGAAGCAAAAATAGGTTCAAATGATCAAAGCATATTGTAATATAAAAACTACCAAATTTGGTACGCAGCGTAGAACGTATCAGATAAGAAACTAGAAACAATTTTTAGAAAGTTTTGATTATCAATTTTTATTTTAAAATGAACTGAAATTTTTATAAATTCTTAATAATTTAATCACAAATTGGAATGTCACATTATATGATGAAAGAAATCATTCAAAAGGTCGAAACATATCCTTACAAAAGGTACCAAATTCGGCATGCATGATATTAGGGATAAGAAATGGTTTTTCAGTCTTAGTTATGAATTTTGACTTTAAAATTAATTGAAACCTTTAAATTTTCCTCAGTACATGACCAGTTATAAAGTTTTGTGCTAATTCTAATGTCACTTCAAACTGTACATTTACAATTTTTACGCCATTTCAAAATTAACTTTTAAGGGATACCATTTTTTCTCCAATTTTAATAATTTTTGAAAATGCTTTTAATTTATCGTATATATCTTAACTGTCTACTTCAAATTTATATTAATTTATTTATTTATATTCCATGCAACAATTTTAAAGTAAATTTTAAAAATAATGTAATCATCCATTTGAATCCTTATAAAATTTCTCGTGAATTTTAAAAATTGCCATTTCTTTATTTTATAGCTTAAATTTTTATTTAAGCTATAAGCAATAAATAGTAAAAATTGCGAAATATTTCAATTGTAAATATAGAGTAGTACCGCAATGTTTCATTTTCCAACAATGTATCATTCAAAAAACATTATAGAGTGCGCAATGAATTTCTGTTATATATGCACACACGGCAGGAAATTACCCTCAAAATTAGTGTCTGTTTTAAAAATCCTACAAATGGCATTTGATGTTTAATTACATGATCTTGGACATTTATTGGTGTGATAAAGCCTTTCTCTAACCTCTATGTAATAATAACCTATAAATTAAAAATTAAATTTAATCAATACTTAAGTTTTATTTTTATATTTAAATTAGGATAACATATTAAAGCAAACTTTGAAAATGACATCTCCAAGTCTAATAAATAAAAAATTTTAACGCATTAATAATTCTGTACATTGAAGATTAAATAACCTTTTCCATATATGGAATCATGGTTTCTAATTAATAAATTCAATTATTTAATAAGCCTTTTAGCGTACTAAATAATGGTTTTTAATTAATGAAAATTATATTTCATCATTTAAGAAGAAATCTTTGATCTAACTTTGTCTGTTATATTATTTATGAAGAAACTATTCAATATTTTATCTATACTTATAATAAAGCTCAATGTGTGTGTGTGTGTGTGTGCGTGTGTGTGTGTTGGCGCTCTACAGGCCAGCCCGTTGGACCCACAGCTACCAAATTTGGTACATGTATACCTTGGAGGTCGGGAATGTGCACCTCGGAGCCCTTTTTTCGAATTTTTAATTAGAATTTGAATTAATTAAAATTTAAGCGAAATTTCAACGTTTTTCCGCTATAACTTCCGAAAGTATGATCACACAAACATGATTTTTACATCAATTTAAAGATAAAAAAAATTAGCTTTCTAATGGTATTAGTGTTATAATGTATAACTTAAACCTCTATTTTTAACGAATTTTTAAAGAAATATTTTGACTATGTTTTTTTTGAGCACGTGACTGGATAAAATAAAATAAAACAATGACGGAAGTTCAAATTATAAAAAATACTATCATCGTAAATCAAGTCTAAAGAAATGATACTTTTTGCACGTGACTGGATAAAATAAAAGAAATATAAAATGTGATATTTTCTACAAAAAATAAATGCAACGCAAAGGTTTCTATAATCGTTTGCAATATCTAAATCATTTATTTAAAAAATCTTTCTTTATTTATAGTAAACCTGATTGAATTTAGACAGGATATACATTGAAATCCCGACTAAATGGCATATTTCTATAAGCGTTTGCAATATCTGTATCATTAATTCAATAATCTTTTTCCATTATAAAATGTGAGTTTCTAAAAAAATAAATGCAAAGCCAAGGTTTCTATAATCCTTTGCAACATCTAAATCATTTATTCAATATTTTTTTTTCCTTTTTCGCTTTCTTAAAAAAAAAACATTAAATATTTTGGCAGCATCATGGAAAAAAAAACATTTTTAATTTCTGGCCAATCAATGCCCAGAATTACTTCAAGGCTAATGAATATGCGACTTAATTTAAAAATTTAGAACGCATTACTCATGCGAACCAGCTGGTCGCCAAAGGCGGCTAGTATTTCATAATTCACAACAACGCATTTTTCATTTTTGTTTTTAAACATCATGTCGTATATTTTGCACTTCATGAGTTTTTAAAATTTCTAAAATACATCAAAACTATTAATGTTTTTAAAAAATTAAAGGTTGTTCAAACATCTGGTCGTAAATACTGTATTTTGAATTATAAAATGGGCCCGATTCATTTTCATTTTGCTATCCTTTTTGTTAGAATGTATCTGCCGTTGTATTCTGTCCTTAAGGAATTTTACATTACATTTTTTTCAAAAGGAATCAAGGCAATATCAGGCCAAACAAATTTAATATTTTGAAATAGATGAATAAAAATGATGTTTTGAAATGCATTAATTAAAATAATGTTTTGAAATTCATTAATAAAAAGGATGTTTTGAAATGCATTAATTACTTAATAATAAATTGAAAAATCTAACTTTTATATCTGCTTAGTCACGAGAGAGCTGTTATAGAATTTGCACTAAATAATCTTAATCCTTGTTCTTGTTGCACACAGTTATATTAAAGGAAAAAGATTATACAAAAAGTGTGTTACAAATTAACCAAGTTCTCAACAAGATGAAAATGTTCCCACCAATTAACTAATACAATAAGAAATTTAAAGAAAATAGTGATACACATTGCGACTTACTGCCTTCAAAATTGTTACAACTTGACATTATTAGGCGATTATTCTGTACGGCCGTTTTTAATCGGTGAGTGTGAATTAATAATAATAACTTGCAACCCCATTAACTAGTTAAGCAAAGTTTTAAGTTAAATGCAGATATTAATGTTCAATGAAACAATCAAAAATGTTCACATAATGTATACTACTTCCATTTGACGAGTTTTTTGTCACATCTGTTAGCGTTGTGTATGCGCGTTTGTGTGTATGTGCGTGCATAATTTTTTATTAAATTTAAAGAAAAAAATACATTAATATGAAACTGGCATGACTGAAACCAATTTTTTGAGATAGTATGATCCAAAAGTATCTAGTGAAACCTTAGCCTTTAGATTAATTTTTAATGAAATTTTTTATAAAAAAATTCTAAGTGAACACTTACTACTATAACCAAGCATATTACAGATAAATGCCAGTTTAGATAAACATATTTAAATACATATTTAATAAAAAAAACGATGAAGAATAAAAACGAAAATAGAAAACAAAATTTATTTAATACTTCATGTACAACGTGAAGGAAACAACAAACAAAAGCGATGTACAGAAAAAAAGCAAAATATTCTACAGCATTCGAGAATTCACATACATTTTTTTACAAAAACTATATTTGTTAAATATAATAATGCAAACTAACATTATTCATTTTAAAAAAGAATAACCTTTCATGTACATAAATTTGGTCTGGGTTAAAAATTCTTTTTTTATCGTATTTTATAGATAAATATTCTGTCATGACATAGTTTTTAAAATTCAAAACAAGTTTGAAAAACAGTGCAATGCATTGAAAACGAAACAAGACAAAATCTTGCTTTTGAATACTTTTTTTAAAAATTGGGGAACCCAAAAATGAAGTTTTTCATGAATTAGATTACATATGCTAGTGAAAATCTATGATTTTGATTAATGTTAACAAAATAAATATAAAAATAAATAAATGAATTTATTTTATTATGACTCAAAGACAAAATAAAACTTGCCTGAACTTGCATTAACAATGATATATTGTAAAATAAATTGAGTGACTTTCTATACTAGCAACATCTCAAGATAAACAAATTTTTATTTGAAGTAAGAAAAAGTTTCTGTTTATTTATATGATTGTTAAGACACTTATATATCAGAGACTTTCTTAAATTACTGATTTACTATGTATTTCTTTTTTAACTGATATAATCCTACGGAAAATGATTTGCTTTTGTATAAACTGAGCATTAAAATTAATTGTTGCAAGATTTAATTAAGCCTTAAAAAGTCATTATTCGCCATTAAAATGACAAGTAATAATGAAGTGAATCCAATATACAATGCAACTTGACACTCACGATGACGAAAAAGCATGAAAATGTTAAATCGAACAATTCAAATTAACCCTAGAATACGAATGTATATCTAATATGATAAAATATTCATCATAAATTTTCACAAGTTTGTGCCTCTCTTTCAATGAAAAAGTAACTAACTATAGTTTCATTCGCTTTACTTTAAAATATGATTTAAGAATTTAATTTATACACTCTTTCTATCAGAAAAAAAAGTTAAGAAAAAAAAATACAGCGTTTGAAAGATTATTTTAGAAGTGCTAATTCACGCATTTCTCGGTTAATAGGGCCCAAGCAAAAGGTTGCCAAAAGATTTAGATTAGGTTTAAATTATTTGGCGAATTTTCGCTTGCTTAGTATACCTTCATTTCTTAAGTAATTTAGTCGAATGTTTATGCTGACAGCTTATATGAAATTAGCGCCAGTATTCTAGGGTTATATACGTCATAAGAAAAAATGTTCGGTACCCGTAAAAGCGATATGAATACTCAAACACAATAAAAAAAATTCGTAATAATGATTCATAAAACAATACGATAAATTCACAAACACTCAATGGAAAAAGATACATAATTAATCTCTTTTTAAATCAATAATTGAACTTCTTAAAGTTAGAAATATTTTGTACATGATCTTTATCTTCTATTATATTTTTCGTGTATTTATGTTTTAACTTATATCATTTTATGTACATCATTCATACAGCAATGACATTGAGTTTGTGAGTCGTTAAGCTTAAAAAATAGCAAAATGGATCTAATTTAATAAAAGTAGAAATATTGCTATTTTTATATTATTTTTGGTGATGTGCGTCATTAATTTAAAATATACGAATCGTGGCGGAATACAGATGTCAAAATATGCAGCATGAAATGATATTTGCTTAATGAATACAGTATATCTTACAAAGCATAAATATACCTGGAATATCATACTTTCAGCTTTCAAATACTGTAACCCTGATGTAGTCACCAATTTTTACATACACAAAGTTTGTACTTAAAATTATTGCAATACGATTGATATCAACAAACTTTCCATTTCTAACCTGCCACAATATTGCTACTGCTATCGCAGTGGCACCCAAATGAAATTGCCCGCAAACGTTATGCCTAGAAACTTACCACCTGTTGACATCAATAAACATTGTACTTATGCAGCAAATGGTACCATCTTTTCAGGGAAATTTTTTCCAGTAAAATCTTATAAAGCAGCTTACAAATGAAAGCTCTGAAAAACAGTTCTCTTATGTACAGTATTAATATAAAATCTCAAACTCCGATAAAACAGATGTAAGGATTTTAAATAGGTTCAGATAGTCTTTGGTTGATGATGAGGTAGTCGTTGTATACATTGAAAACGCAGGAATACTCGAGTGAAGCACACTTCTGTACAGTTTGCGATTTCCGGTCTGGAATCGCTACGAAGCCCTGCAACCGCAGTCCACGGGAACGAAATCCTCAAGGACTGTCTCCAACAGTTGCGTCTCACCGTCGTACAGAATGACGGGTAAGGACTCCCGCCTTGTAACTGTGCAATCGGAACCCTAGAATACACATAAAAAGCATTATTATCTGCTTATTTTATAAAATACTGCTATCATTACCAAAACAGAATATTGCACAATATAGTTCGTTATTATATCTATATAAATAAAAATGAATGTTTGTCTGAATGTCTGGTATGCTTTCCTAAACCGTTCATTCGATTGCGATGAAACTTTGTCAGCTTAATGCTTACTCGTACGGGATG
>JAPMOQ010015492.1:1605047-1629277 GCA_026543055.1 Argiope trifasciata | reverse complement strand
TCACAAAATGTCCACAACACTCCTTGGGGCCACAAAATATACTCGTCCAAGCCAACATCTAAAAGAAAAAGATGAAAACTCAAAACAAGGCGTTAATTATATTGTCTTTGAAATTAAATTTCTAAATCGAAATTGTTAAGAGCATTGATTACATATGTGAATTAAGGAAAGAAGAAACCCGCTTTCATGAACTTGGTTAAAGGGCAGTAGTAAGTAGTACTAAATCCTGTCGATACTGCTACGTTTAGTTTTGGCGGGATGGTCATCTGTACGCAAGAAGAATTAGCAAGTAGTACTAGTAAGCAATTAGTACTGTAGTACTAGTAAGTAATTAGTACTAGTAATTGTTTGACATAGGCTGAACTGAATTTAAACATGTGTAGGAAATTATTTCGATCTTGATCGAAGTTACCAATACTAAATCTGGACTATCAAATGAAACAAAGTAAGCAGCAACTTGCGGAGGCAAGGAAACAAAAAGCAGAAAGATCCAAATTTAATTTGCGGATTAAATTTCTATTTTTTCCCCTTTTACGAGATAATGAAATAAAATTTTTGAAGTTCACGCGTCCTTCTATTTAATCATTTTTTTTCCATGTGAATTCGTCAGAGCATTTATAATTTAAAAATTGATAGCAAAAATACTGAAAATTAAACTATAAAAATTTTTACAAGAAATTAAATTAAGCAGAGTATTTATTTTAATTTAAAACGGAAATTCCTCGAATGAAGAAAAAGAAGACCATCTGGAAAATAAATGGAAAAGACATCGACTCTACATGGCAAAACCTGAAAACTCAGATAGCACCAATATCTGGTCTAAGCAAAATTCAAGAATGTTTGAAAAAAACCCGATAAAGTTGTGCATCTAATTATTAAACAGAAATAATAATCCTTCCAATTAATATTTTTTTCTCTTTTAATTATAAAAATATAAAGTTATTTTAGCTATGTTTCCTTTCGTAATTTAAAGAATTAAGCACAGAACTATTCCATAAAAACTTAAATTTGTATTAGGCGATTTTACCTAACGTGAAAATCATTGAATGCGTTATCCACTATTCAATACAAATTTTTACAATCATATCTAGTATTAACAAATTGTTTTAAACAATTGTATGTGTTGTTGAAATGTTAATTATCAGATATTAAGCAGTACCTGCAAATGAAACATATTCGAGTTCTTTTCTGCATGTGTTTTCCGTCGATCTCTTCCTGACCACTCTCTCTTTGAGGCTCTCTTCCAAAGATTCAAATTCGCCCAGGTCTCGGGGCAGTTCAGCGGTCCTCAGGTCCAAAGTTGGGTAGGTCTCATTGTCGAAAATGGAAGACTCGTTCTTGCCGATCTCTCTGTGCATCTCCATGATGTTGGGGAAGGGGGGATCTCGCGCTGCTGAAAAAAACAAGTCGTTAGAAAATCCACGTCCAAGTTATAACAACCACTATTTAGAAAAAAGCATTTATAGTCGGAATATAAAATATTTTTAAAAATTAAATTTATGAAATCCGCTATTTTCATAATTCATGAAACCATTTGCATCCCAATTCACGAAACCAAATATCACAATTCATAAAACCAATTATTTCATAGCTCATGAAAACGATTATTTCCCAATTCATGAAACCAAGTCATCGTAATTCACGGAACCAAGTATCACAATTTATGAAACCAAGTATCATAATTCATTAAACCAAGTATCATAATTCATAAAATCAATTATTTCACAATTCATGAAACAAATCATTTCCAAATTCATGAAACCAATTATTTCACAACTCGTGAAACTGATTATTACAAAATTCATGAAACCAATTATTGCAAAATCATATAAATTCTTAAAATATGTATTAAACACACAAGTGGTAAACCACAGGCAAACAGAAGTCAAACCGTACAGTCAACCACCATTCCACCTCCCGAAATTCAGTCCAGAAAGTCATGATCAACTTAAAAATCTACTTCGGTCCTCGTAAATACTAAATAATCATCGATACAATAATTTACTAGTATATTTTATATTATTAAATGCTCAGAATTTATTCAAATATGTTTTATTACTTTCTCTATCTAAAGTATGCATTTTTCTTACAAATAATTGAAAATGCAAACACAGTCATTTTAGTATAACATATTCTGATTATTCAAAATTTCATACAAATCTAAATAGATTTTATTTTACACAAATCTTAAAACTGGGTGATTAGACTAATACACATTTTATTTATTTAAATTGTGGCTTAATAAATTTTCATGATACAGAGCGAAAGTCGATAAATCCTATAGAAACAATGAAAACTGTCATGGTTTTAATTATTAATTTTGTGAAGATTTTGATTGTTAATTTTTCTAGATTCCAAAATTAATCAAAGTCGCTGATTTTGAAAAATACAAAATTACCTCTACTTCCATTTTTTGTAAATAAAAAAATACCAAAGACAAGAATACTCACGGACTTCAGAAGAGCAATTCATGTTCTGAAAATACAGATTTGGATTGAGTTTGTTTCCAAAGGCATCTTCCACTTCGACATCCAGTCCGTAATTCTTGCTGGAATGACGGTACCAGAAGTTGAGGGAGGTGATCACATTAAATTCGACCCATCCTTTGAAATCTACAGAAATTGTTCTCGAGTCGACCAGCCGTTTCTTTTCTGAAAGCAAAGGAAGCAAGTTCTTGAACAAGGAAATAAATGTATTCGGTAAAACGTTAACAAGGCTCAATAAATATATAATATTTAAATCTAAAAGTTCAAATTTTCGTTAAAGTGTGATTTTTTTTAAATATTAAATGCAGGCAATTTTATATGAAAGATTGATGAAGTTATGATAAGAAGATATGAAGATATTTTAACCAAGTTAACAACATTAAATTTTCTAAATACGAACACTTTATTAACTTTGTTCTTAGATTCATTTCAATCAAAACTACAGCTTTATCTAAAAAATACACGTTCAAAAAAAAGGTTACGTTTTGTTGACTAATAAAGCATAATATCAAGCACATAGTTTAGTAATTTTTAAATATCATTTACAATTTACAAAGCATTCATATATCTTCAATAATAAATTAAATGCATTTATATATTTTTGAGTAATTCGCTATTGGAACTAAGAATTAAATGGAATATAAATGCAAAAGAAAATATACATAATTTTAAATCAACTTTTATAAAAAGGAGAAATTAAAAATATTTGCTCCAAATTTCAGTAACACTAATTTGAGTACAAAGATTACATTTAGGAAATAAATTGTTTAACATTTAAAGTACATTTATATTTAAAATATCGTAAAATATATTTATCTTCAAAATATCTTAAAATATATTCATCTTTAAAATATCAATCAAGAATTATAACTAAACATGCAATCGCAAAAATAAAAGTATTATTCCTGCAACTTTTTAACTAATAAAATTTTTCCTCAAGATAGTGAATTGTTGAGAACTTAATTGGTATTATTTTACGTAAATACAAAACATTAATTCTTAAGATAAATGAAAACTCACCTCTTTTGTTGGTTCTCAAGGGTTTGGAGTATTGATAAATATTCACATTAATAGAGTTGGCAGCTCTCACATTCATTAGACTTTCTAAGAGATTATATCTCGGTCTGTTGCTAGCAAATCCCACATAGTTGGGATCAACATTGCCTGTTATTTTGTACAATCTCAACTTCGCCGTCATGATTGTTATATTTGTACTGTATTTGTTGAAAGGGACTTCGTACAAGATTCTGAATGTTCCCGGTTGATCCCAGGACACCTTATCTGTGTTGTTGGGAACAGAACCTGAAAAAATTAGACTTGATTTATATGCAGTTACATCAAACTCTAGAATTAATTAATCCTTGCTTCGATACTGTAATTAAGTTTGCCGAAAAATGTTTCCATAATATTATCTATTGAAATTGTGAAAATTATTTAAGGTATATGATTATGTTGGAATGTTTTCTTTTTTTTCAAAAACCTATAAAAAATAGATGCACTTTGGTTTTAAAAGGGTGCACAAAACAAAAATATACCAGTAAGATTGCGTATTTTTTTAAACTAGAAAAAAATGGCTTTTTTGGTTTTGGTTTATATGATATAAATAAAAAGTGTTTTAGTTTAGAGTTTTATCAAATAATTTGCTTAAAAGTTTGTAGATAGTTTAAGAAATATATATCCTAGTTCTTGAACTAAAGAGTGAGTAAACTGTACCAATAACACTTTTTTAAATATTGGTGCTAGTCTGATAAATAATATGACATTTTCAATTTTTGTTCGCATTATGAAGCATTAAAACAGCTGTATAATATTTTTAAATTCTGCTTATTCTGCAGTTCAGGAACTGTAGAATATATTAAGAAATTTTTTTAACAAATATGAACAAAAAATATGCATTAGATTTTAATTTGAGACTTTTCGTACGTAAATTCTACCAAAGATTAGCAGTGAAGAAAACGACATAAAGTAACATTAGAAGTATACGAACACAAATTAAAAATTAACGTAAGTTAACGTAAAAATTAACGTAAGACAAAAATGGACTCGAACGATTTTATAAAGATAACTGTTCGAACATTAAAATTATTAAATTTAAAAAAAAAATCATACTTTTGCAAATAGACTTTTTAACGCAAACAACGGAATTAATAATGAACAACCTTAGTGTTGAATTAATTCCTTTTAATTATATTCTTTGTAATTAATTGGTTTAAAAAAATAACATATCCATTCCCGAGTTTAAGACTGCATTTCTTAAATCCTGTATAATTGTTTTACAATTTATTATAAACATTATCGTTTAGATATATCTGAAAAAGGCAAACAAAAGCCTGGAAACATCAAAAGTATAAGCATAAGCATAAGCATAAGCCATAAATGTATTGATTTTCAGTCTAAATTGTCATTTTGGAATTGACAATGACTAACGATTGGGTAAAAGAAAAGATTGAACTTGGTGTAAAAAATATATAAAAATTTTCATTTCTAAAAAATGTACTTACAAGACGGATAAAAGCTTTGCAACCACTGTATAGTGTTGAAATGGACGTTTCCAGGAGGTAAACTGTCAGCTTGTGAATTGTGATATTGTAGTCTCTCCATAAACATCGAAATCCTCATCTGCTCATCTTCAGAAAATATTGTTGAAGGAGCTGAAATATTTGGCTCGCGGTTCATGTGGAGACTGGACAGAATTTGATTTCTGATGACAGTCAATCTTTCTTGCCTTTTTCTAGAAAGAAAATTTCAATGCTATTAAAATACCTAACAGAATATCAACTTTTTATGAAGCTCCTGAATAATATGTTTATGCTTGCTTTTTATAGATAAGTTTCTTATCATAAGAGCTTCCTGCTATTCCAGCCATCATTTGAATGAGAAACTACTTGAAATTTTCAACAGTTAATTTATTGGTGCTTTGAATAAATCGGTTTTTTTAAGTGCATCATTTTCCTGTTTATCATCCACTTAACCCTATCAGTGTTTACCCTTTCGTCGAGTTATTAATCTATCATGAAAAGATGCACCTTGTAAAAGAATATATTGATTGTGTTAAGTGAAAACACCATCCAACAGATAAATATTTTTATTTACTTTTTAAAAGATATCTGAAATAAAATGTGTTTGTCATCCAGACGTTTTTCGAAATGGATTTCAGGAAGAAAATATGGTCGAACCGGTTGTCGATGTTTTAAAAGAGGAAACAAAGATATAGAAACGAACAGAACATTTATTTTGAAAATAGGTATATGAAAATTCATACCATAGGTCTAACATGGAACTGCTAATATATTCAAGTTTAATTTTTGATTATACACTGAAAGAGAGCTGTGAGGCAATTGAATGCAAAGTTTAATATTTCATTATTTATAAATAATAAAAAAGCGCATAGAATTATAAATGATGTTTCTGTTACGGTCAATATGAATAATCGGTTATTATTAATATTAACAGGTCATTATTAATGGTAACCAGTTTGGTCATTAATACTAACAGGTATAATTATTATTAATAATGGTCGGTTAGTATTAATAACAGAGTATTCACATTGACCGTAACATTTATACAAATAATGATTGCACAGAGCAAGTTTAAACCACTTTCTTTAATAAATTGCCTTATTTAGATGCTTATCCCGTTTTACTAATAATGTTCTTCAATAATAAACAAGTATTGTAAAAAAATTAAAATTCAATTCCTCTTTAGGTCAATAAAGAAAAATTTATTTTAGTAACTTTTTATTGAATAACTATTAAAAAAGTAATAAGTATCAAAAAAATTTTAATTTTCGCAAGAATTGAAATTTACCTTCACGTGAAAAAGACTGAAATATTTGCATTTTACCGATTCAGCTATTGCCTGTTGATTTCAATTTTCATTACAAATTGCTAAAACTCTATTTAAAGTAGTAAAAATTAACTAAGTTTAATTAATGAACTAATATTTGAAAAAGAAAATTGCATTAACATCAAGTGTCATCCCCAACAAATTTAAAAAATGTACTTAAACATTAAATTAATTAAAAAATTTATTAAATGCATTAATTTTTTAAAAAAAACTAATGGATAGTTAAAATGAAATGCATTAAAATTTTAAAAGTTATGGATAGTTAAAATTATATGCATTAAAATAAGTTTAGCTGATAATCAAAATTATTTTGTTAACGACTGACAATTTGAACATTTATATAAATAAATATATATAGGGGGAATGTGAACCAGTAGAAGGAATTGAAAAAAAGAAACATTTTGAAATATATATGATGAAGAGTGACCTTCAAATAAGTATTAAAATAATTAACAACCACAAGTAAGATTAGGTAAGATTTTGTAGAGTGATTAATACACCCTTCATATCCAAAGCAACACCGACATCACTTCCAGATGTCTTCTAGCGATAACAACATCCCATGCATTTCGTAAGAAGTCTGTAGTAACATTATATAAAAATCTGCCGCGAGTATCATTCAGATGAATTGACGGCTTTCGCTTTGATGTCTAAAAATAATCGCCGAATCCACTCCACGCGTCTAGCCGCGAGAGTTAAAAAATTTTTATCCGGAAAACTTACGGAAATGATATTTGAACCTTTTGTTTTGCTCCCTTCTTCTTTTGGCGGGGTTAGTGTTGACAATGTTCTCTACCGCGCTCCATTTCGAAGAGCGGCAGCAATTAAAAAAATAAAAAAGGGTCTTGCTTCTTTCTTTCACTTCAGTGTTCCCATCGACTGGTGTGTCTGATGCAACAGTTCGTCAGAAAAGAGATCTATCCTTGCCGGGTAGATCTTGTCGAAAACACGCAAAAAACAGTCTAAGGTTCGTGCCAAATGGCCGTGGTTTCTTTTCAAGAGAACTTTTTCTTTTATGGGCTTTCGAATTCGTTCTCATCAAGTCACCGGAAAGAGACAAAAAAACACTCTCCGGGGATGGAAAAAAATATGAAAAAAGAAAGGCATGGATCCGTCGCTGTTGTTTTGCGGTGTGTTTTTAGCTACCAGACTTGCCTTTCTTTCCAAGATCAGTTCTGCGAATTTTCTTGGCTTCTGAGGACATCAACGACGTAAGAGACGACTTTCGCAGAAGTAACAGGAGGTATGCAGCAGCTGCATTTCTGGAAAAGGTTTGCAAAGCACAAGAACCTCCGTGATATTGATTTAAGTCGCAGTCATAAAAAAACCCAGCTAGTTGATTCCAGATGACAAGGTCTACCGGCAATCCTTGATGCAATCAATGTTGGTCTTCCATATTTAGACTGCAGCTGGAAATTTTCCCTGACATTTCCAAGGAAGTGTCACATCCTTCACATAACAAGCATATGAAGCTAATTTACCATATATGCCATAAGTGAATGTTGCTGTAGGTTATTTATAACTAAATATTTTTTCACATTCTTTCTAGCTTCTGCCGTGTTCTTGTAAAATTTCAGGTCGATTTCAGTATTTACTTTATTTCTGTTAATGAAGAATCACAAAGTTTTCAAAATTTGATCACTGTTTATAAACATTCTACAGCTACATTTCTGAAATATAAATTATGTATAAACAACAAAATTCTCATTTCTACTGAAGTAATTCTTTTACGACTTTCCAATCACTTTGCTCATAAAATATATAATCTAATTAACATTTTGCAAATAAAAAATAAACATTAGAAAGTCAAAGTTACAGTAATTTGACTCGCAGAAATATGGATTTAAAGAAAAACGACTCCCTTAACAATTGAAGATCTGCAAAACGAATGACCATGATATCACAAGCTGAATTCACCTATATATGTGTGTATTCAGCGCTTGCTGGAAGAAACCTTTTATTTATATGGAAAAAATTTTTGGCCTGATACTGTTATGTCGAACATAACACGATTGGTTTTCTGCAAGTGATAGCCAAGTCTTAAATCGATAAAATACCATTCATTATTATCATTGTTATCGATGGAAAACAATGATATCAATGAGCTAGGGGAAGAATACAGCCTGAACTACCAAAACGCTAAAGAAACTTCATTCTGTGTCACAGCAAAAAGCAGTAGAGAAAGAAATAGCAGCAAGAAAGAGCAGCAAAAAGCAGTAGAGAATAACAAAGCAACAAACATCCAATAATATAAGCAAGAAACCAAAACCATGGGAAATTAATATATCGTATACTGAGAAACAATACCGATAAGACAGCAATTGAAAGTGCTACAAATTCATTCAACACTAATGCTGTGTCTCGTTTTCTCCAAATTTGCAGGCATAGTCAAAGACAAATATCTTAGTCAATTTTCGAATAAAAATATTATTCATTATAAATTATAAATTTGGTAGAAAATTGTTTTCGTATGTAACGCATTGTTTAATTTTACAATGATTTGGATTCTTATAGAAAAAAAAAATGTTACATTCAACAAGTATTTCGTATTGCGAGCAAAATTCGGGAATGAATTATGTTTGTTGGTTTTCTGGATTATTTTTGCCAATTGATTTACCAGTTCGTCTCAAATGATTTTTGAAGGATCCAGAATCCTCACAAAAGAGATTTTCTGATTTAATCTTATTAGAATATTTACTTTGCATATAATCAGAAGAATAATTTTTGATTTCAGACAGCTAAGAAACTTTCTGGAAGAATTACAATAGTTTTCTCAAAAATCGGAATGACGCCTAAAGCTTTCGTAATAGCCAATGATTCTTCATTAAAAATGTTGTTATGGAGTTAAATTTTGAAATAATATTATTGAAAAGATGATAAATGTATTACTGAAATGTATTGAGGACTTTTAGATTTATCGGTTGAGATAACAATATGATTCACCGAATTATTCTAGTTATACTCATTGAAAAAGATAATAATCTCATTGTTTTCGGAATTAAAAATTTTTATCAAACATTTAAAGGCCTTGGATTGGTGTTGAGCAACTCGGGAAACTTGATAATATGGTTGATGTTGTATTAAGGTAGTTAAAATTGTTAAGAAATGGTTTATCTTTATTAATTAAGTTTTCGGTTGATGTGGTTGTCTATTTTAAGAAGTTGAAGCCACTGGCGGTTTGCTAATGTATAATTCACACGCCAAAATTTAAATTTTTTTTCCCGAGAGTATTTAATGCCGTTTTAACAGAACGATATTTGAAGAGACCTAAAGCACCATTTAAAAGGAAATTATTTTAAATTAAATATAACTGCTTTTTTATTCGCCTATCATTTGTGTGAGCTGTTTTGATAGATAAGATTTAGTGATAAAAACGGGTAATGAATTTCACGAACTATTTTTTCAGGCACAATTGCAGCGTTTATAACTTGAATAAATACATAAATATGGGATTATTTTAACTTAAGTTAATAAATAAATGAACTATTTTTAAGATTAAAAAACATTTAGCTGCAATTAACTTTTTTTTAACAATCCTCTGTAAACTAATTCAAAACATGATTTCAGCCCAAGAAAATAGGAAATTAATTGACAAAACTTTATTAGTGACAAAATACTTTATGTAATGTCAAAAAGGTAAACAGTATTTTACTGCTTATTAAAATTGTATTAAGACTGGTATCGTTTGCTACTAATAAGGATTCATCATTTCCATTTTTCATTAAAATATAATTGAATAATGTATAGAATTATTAACTTTGATAAAGAGAAGTAGAGCCTTCAATATAAAAATTATTTCACATCAGCTATTGGTATACAAGGCAAAAAGTAGTTTTTAATGTGGGAAATTTGGTGAAAAACTCTTTTAAATCGGAGTATTCAGGTATTTGTTGCTATTATAATTAGAACAGACGTTATTTTTCTCACCCAAAAGTTAACTGAAAACATTAAACCTACTAAAAAGAAGAGCAGAAGTACAAAACTTTTTGAAAGAGGTCGCGAAAGGAGGATGGAGTAAACACTGAAAAAAATCGTCTGAGATATTCTCTACTGTATATCATTGTTTCATTCTGTTGAACATGTGTCCCAAACTGAGAAAGATGTGTTTACGCTGCCGTTGGATATTTATCGTTCAAAGCCTTCCCTTCAGGTGACGGATTAGCAAATGTCTCTCGAAAGCGTATGTATATGAAAGACTGTTGCCAACAAAACAAAGAAAAAGGAAACGCAGCGACGTCGAAGAAAAATAGCAATAAACAAAAAAGAAAAGTACCTGGAAGAGGAAAGTGTCGCGCGTGGTGAGTAAAGAGGGGGTGAAAAAAAAGAAGTGCTGCGTAAGGCGGAGGAGACGCGCCAGACACAACAAGAGAAGTGGTTGTAAAAATAAGATGAAAGGGCGGAGACGTCCTCATCGCTCTCACAAAACGTCTGGCCCGCCGAAAAACACGTGTTCGTAGAGCCAGACTGTAACACTCGGGCCTTCTGGAGGGATGCCAAGGTTAATAGTAGTAGCAGGTTCGTCTCACCTACCTGATTTGCGACCAAATCATGGGAAGTGCCATCAATTGGTGAGATGACAGAATACTCACCTTGCCATTTGTTGCGTGATTGACCATTTTTTAACATTCTGAAGTAGTTACACCGTAATTGGGTCAGTGCTCTTTGACAGTTAGTTGCTTTTTGTTGACGAGTTTTGTGGTGTTCGATGCAAGAATGGACAATGCGCCCAAACATTTTTACGTCATACTCAATAATGAAATTAGGAACCTGCATGTGAATCTAATTTATCTTGATATAAAAATACACCTTGTCATAAAAATTTGTTCCGACATGAACCCATAAACAATTGAAGAGTTTTCTGCAAAAAGGATGTAGCTCTAATTTGGGGAATTTAAAGTCACATGCATTATCACAAGGAAAAAAAGTGTTTGTTCATTTGGTGCCAAAAGAACGCAAGAACTGAGATGTCCAATCATAATGCTTGCGTTCATTGGAATTTGGAATTTTCAGGCATTTTTAAAGGCTTTCTGCAAACTTGAATAGTTGGGGCCACCTCCTTTTTGCAGAAAATCTTTCAATGACTATTTTTTAAATTATTCTCCCTCCCTATACATTGCAAAAATAGCGACCAACGGATTAAAGTAGTAACTATTTCCTAACTTATTATTCCGTGTAATAATATGATCTAATTCCGTTAACGTTTAGATCTAATATTAATAATGAATAATTTATCTAATATCATTTTTAAATATATATGAAAATATTCGTATATTAATACTATCATGCGTAATGTTTGAAAGTATGATTTTTTAAAGTATAATGAATTAAATTAATATCTTATTCAGAATTTATTTTTCCTTCACATTTCTTCTTTCATATTATCCATTAATTTTCTTATGTTTGAAATTAATTAAACTAAATATATTTATAAATTTAGATTTTTAAAATCATTCGGTGATGTAATTCTGTTTTACATCCATGCATGGCTTCAAATTTTTATAATTTTAAATGTTAAACTGTTAAGAAGATCGAATGATTTTTGAGGTTTGTTTTTTAACTATTTCATTTTAAGACAAAGTTTACAAAAACTACTAATTATATAAATAATTTTATTTTATACGAATTACACAATTTTAATGAACTTTCATGTTATTAAATATATAATTCAAACATATTTTAATTTCAAATAATTTTATATTTGAAATAAAAGAAGAATTTTTCAATGCTTATTATTTTCATTGATTTTTATTTACTACAAATATTTCAATTACCTTCCATAAAGATACGGGATTTTTCAGTTGTTTAGTTTTTTAGTTGTTTTTTAATTGAATAAATATTAATGATTTTTCTATTTAAGTTCAATGATGATCTATATTTGTATTTAATTGCATACTAATTGAGCCATTTCAAATACTAGCAGTGAAAACAATGGTTATCAGATGGTTATGGTTATGGTAAAATTTTCAATTTAAATTACAAGTATATTAATTTTGCGTAAACTAACAAAATGATATGATGACATGAATTTTATTTATACAAATATCCAAATTTTCCTTCTGTGCGTTTTTAAGAAAAGTTCAATTCTATAGCACTGAAAAATAAATATCAAAAATATCACAGTAGTGTGTGTTATGGACGTTTTTCCAAAGTTCAAAATGACAGAAAATAAGAAAAAAAAAATATGCGGGAGTACAACCCCTTCGCCCCCAAAAATCCCTTTTGTGTAATCTCCAATAAATGTACATTTGAGTTTTTGACGTGTTTATTCCCAAACGATAGGGAAAAAATTGACTTAGAACTGCCAATTGAGTCACAAAATCCCATACCAATTTGATATGAATGTCATTTCGTTTTTATTACATTCACAATCTTATGAATCAAGTTATATTTACATGCTTATGAATAAATCTAACTATATTTGAACCAAAACTTGATAGGTACCTACAATAGTGAAGATAAATCTGTGCACCAGATCTTTCCGTTTTGTAGTTATCGTGCAAGACTGTATTCAAAAACCCAGGAAGGCAAATTTCTTCGAGTCGATTTTACTCATAATTTCACAAAAATAAATAAATTCGTTGTAAAGACTATCAAAATTTATTCATCTAGTTTAAATCAGCTTTACATTATTTTTTTTTCAAAGAACAATTTCCAAAAATTGGGATTTTCGTATTCAAGGAGGCCTAAAACGTAAAAATTCATCAATCTCTCCCATTTGAAATTTTTGACATTTACAACACTTTTCTCCATATTTCGGGTACAAAGAATTAAAGAATAAGCACACATTATAAATAGAATACACTAAATTTATAAACTTTTTTTTACCTCTTTCTGTACTGGAGTTGCAAAGCATGAGTCAAGTTATCACTTTCTATATCAGCCAAACTGGTGTTGGACAATGTATAGGAGGCATTAACCAGAGCTTCCACTTGGAAGTCAGCTGCAGACGATATGTTCAGAATTCTCACCAGTGATGATGGAGATTGTCGAAGGGCCTCTGGTAAAGAATTTTCTGGGGCTCCATTGGAGGTAGTTGACAAACTAGTAGTCAACATCAAACAAAAGCAGATTAAACTCAAAAGAATCATGTTGCAGCAGATGACGATAACGGTTTATAAAGGTCTTTGAAAATCAGGTAATTAATTCACTTTGCAAAACAAAACTACCCTGAAGTCTGCAAAATGTCAGTATACGAAATACAGCCGGTAAGCTAAGTCCTTAAGAAACCTAAAATAGAGAAGAGATTTTTTTTAAATATAAGGAGAAAAAAATCGTCACACATTTTAATGCAAATTTAGAAATATAAATGGATATGTTATGAATGAAAAAAGGACTATATGACGATTTTGATAACGACACATTTATAATTTATAATTATTTTTGCTTAGCTAAAATTCCATTCATGAAAGTTCTAATATGAGATTTCGAATGATATGCGAGATAGTATTTCAAGTGTCGTTTTACTTATTTTAATGCTATCCTTCATAAAAACAGTTTATCTAAGTGTACAAGGATCATCCCCCCCCCAAAAAAAAAAATGCTGAAGCATCTAAAAATGTGTAAATTGAAAGCATCACTCACAAAATTTTATAGTATATCATATTCTCACAAAGTTTTATGGTATATCATATCTAACAAAATTTTATAGTATTCTTTAGTTTTATAAATTTGTTTTTAAATAAAATTATTTAAAATAATTTTTTAAATTTTAAATTTTATTTTTGTATTTTTTTAATTTGAAATAAATTATGTATAATAAATAAATGGTATTATAATAACTAACAATGCTCCTTGCATTCATAGGATAAAATTATATTATTTATGAAGATCTTGTTATTATCTTAAATATCCTGTTATTTTGCGAAGATTTTAATTTGAACAATTAACAAATCATAGGTAACGCAGAAAATATATATATTCCACAGATAATGTCTCCAAAATTAAATCTTCAGGGTTTGTTTATGGGAATTAGGCGAGTAGAGTTTTAATTGCTACTGAGAAACAATATAATTACATAAGAACACAGTTATCTCAAAGTCGGAATCCTATTTTTCCACAATTAAGGTCTTTGACCGTGAAGACAATGCAGACATAGACGAAAACAGGAAACAATGCAAGGACTGAGAATCACGGGAAAACTACTTATGCTTCTAATAAGGCGATTAAGGCTTTGAAGGACTATTAACAAAGTGCTTGTGATTTCTGGCTACTATTCGTGATATTCAGACAAAATCCGCTTTCTGGCGACAAAACTTCAAGAAAGCCGCCATCTCAGGAAGTCTATGGAACAGCAAAAATAGGGTATACATGGCCATGAAAGGGATTTTTATTGTCTTTGTTCTTAGAATTTAGCTCACTAGAAAAGAAAAGTCGTTTCGCTGATGATATGATGATAGCAAATCTTAATAACATCGCTTTAAAAATTATTTATTTAATTAAGTTTAAAAAATGTATGGAATTTAATAGCAACATTAATAACTTAAGGACTTCAAAACGAAACTTATTCATATAATTAAAGAAATTCTTTTTTGATATAAACTTTTCGATTGAAAATATTTAGGTAATTGATAAAATCTTGCTGTTATTGTTTCATCTACATTTCATAAATTTCAACTTTTAAAAAATATGATTTTTTTTCATGTAATCTGAAAATTAATGGTTCAGGAATCTGATATTATACATTATTTCTCAAAAATTTTGTTAGAAATGTATAAATGAAAAATAGAAACATTATTATGGAAATAAATATCTGAAGTAGAATACAAAAAAATGAGCATTAATGTGGCAGAATAATAACACAAAGCATTTTTTTCCATTTTTAATCTTACAAAACTGCAATTCTTACCTAATTTAATTAGCATATTTCCTTCTTAAAAGTGTATTAGTCATTGTATAGCAATAAACAACAAATTAAACATATATAATTTGGTATTTATATAAGTTTACTAAAATAATTGATAAGTGATGTTACAAATGGTGAAATATTTTATTTTAATCTACAATAATATAAGGAAAATGATTCATTTATAATACATGAAGTTTTTATACCTAATTATAAAAATGAAACCATCGGTAATTCATTCTTTAATTTCGCACAATGGAAATTTAGAGATAAATTTTAGTCATAACTCCTTTTCTCTAATCATAATTTTGAGAAAGTAGAAGCCAATTAAAAAATAAGAAGCAAATTTAACTATAGACAACAATTTTGAGAACATTTTATGCAAATAGGGACTTGTAATGTACTCAATCGTAGCCATACATTAACCGTTACAATTGAAACAATAAGACCTCCTTTGAGGATGAACTTATACAAGACGATGAAGATGAAAATATGTTAGTTATCTCAACAATTGATTTTTGTTGGTCAATATTCTGGGCAACTCTGGCTTAAAAATCAACTTTAAAATTTAAACTTTTAAATCCATGAATATTTTAAAGGGCACGCAATTTAAATTTTAGGGTGGATAGCCAGAGAATAAGAAAAAAAAATCGAAAAATAATTTAAAGAAATTCAATAACATAAAACGATTATCTTTTTTCCTTTCAGTTCAAGATAAAAACCAATATGAATTAAAAAACTTTAAATGTAAAATGTGAAAAGCAAACATTTTAAGTTCTTAAAAGCATCTGATGCATTCATTGAAAATACAAGAAAATTTACGAATTTATACATATTTTTGTCAAATATTTTTCAATTTAACTAATTCAATTTCCTTTAATCCGCAAAATCTGCACTTTGGCCTAAATGTTGTTGAAGAAGAATATTTACGATAATTTATGCAGTTATATTATGAATTACTTTTAAATACTGAGAAGAATATTTTTAATTATGCCTCTTATTTTCTTCTCAATAACTATACTGAAACTTTAAAACAGTGACAATTTTAGTTATTATTGTGCAATCTTGGAAGGATTCTATGCGACGTTTATGTGAGGCAGCTGGCAACATTTTCAAAATGGGAATTTCCCTTCATGTGGAAAGGGAAAGTACAAACAGTTTGTTGGGCAAATTGTGAAAATATTCACACATCAAGAACGATATCAGGCAGTTATAGTAATTAATTTTTGAGGTGAATGAGATAATATTAAATTCATGGGGAAAATCCAATTGATTAGTAAAACATACATTTAGCTATCTATGATAATCTTACAGGTATTTAACAGGTTAACTTTTTTAAAAACTGGGCTAATTTCTTGATTTTTTTTACTTCACAGCAAATTTATTCCAAACGTAATTTCTGTTATTTTATGTTTCGGATTTTCAAGCACTTATATCTTAAATTTCACATTTTTTAAAATCTTGTTTTTCAGAATTTTGTGAAGACTGACTACCTTAAATATAAAAGAATGCAAGTTATTTATATAGATGTTGTAACACCATAAACAAAACACTATTCTTAAATCATAAAATCATAATTTGATTGATTGCTGCACCAATTTTGAAAAATAATACGAAATTAATTTCTCTTAGTTGACTAAAAACAAATCAAATGTCAATATCGTCAATTTATCAGACGATAATATTGTAATAAGAATTTCAAGGGCCAGATGGGCATAACTGCTATAAGCTGTTCATGTCCAATTTGGACTTAACTGCTTTCTGCAACACACGTACTGTTTAAATTAAACTGCAGAATGCAATGCGCATTATATGCTACACTAAACACGACTTCAAAACTATTTATTTTAAATTTTATGAAACTATTCTAATCTACACAATTGATTTTAAAAATTAAAATGAACTACCATCAACTTGTTATATTTGCTGCATTTGTAATTCAGGCATAACTAGCATGTACCATCATTATTATGTTTATTTACGCATATTAAAATATATACCGGCGTTGTTACGTCAAAATTTCGCTTGCCAAATTTACCAAAATATCTTATTTATGCAAGATATTTTAAATTGGCTCTCAAAACGTTCTATGAAATATATTGCAAGTATTGCGTACAATTGCATCATAATTTTGTTCTGTTTTACAGTTGATGTGTTTCTGACGCACAACATTTTGATAAAACTATAATTTTATATATAGTCTCACAATTGCAAGTAATCACATTATTTTGATAAGAGGGGGAAAATGTGAAAACTTGTATGATAACATTTATTTGAATTTTAACATTTATCACCATACAAGTAATATGACGCGTAAAAGAATATCAGTTATTCGTCAAATTATTTCCTTAATTCTTCGCGAAGTCAAATAGAAATATTCATTAAAAAATTTTAGACTTACTCTCAATTTTATGGAAGGAGTTTATATCAAAATTTTATTAAACACGACTTCAGTAAAAATGTAATCATTTATTTTTTAATTCTTATATTTTCAATTTTTTATATCATATGGCATAAGTATAATGAATTTATTATAATATGTAGTAAATTTATGATATCATAGCATATTTAATCATCTTGTCAAATTTATTTTGTCAAACAATCTTCCATTTTAATAAATTATTCTACATTATATTTTTTTGTCAATCCTTTTCAATTAACGTGATTTAATATATAAGCATAGACCATTTAATAAAATATGAAATTTTCCTTAAATGATTTAGTTTTCTATAAAATTATTAATTTCTTTCTGCAATATTTTAAATAGTGCTTGCTATTATCTCGCTAAATGTTAACAAAATTTTCGATGTTTTCAAGTGTAAATTCAATAACATAAAATTTAAAATATAATATTAAAAGAATAATGATGTTATAATATTATGTATTAAGTGTTAAGTTGAAACTTTGAATCAGCTTTATAATCTTTCATAATTTTTACAGAAATTATGAAAACCAATACCAATTAAAATATCAATGACAAATGACATTGGCAGAATACAAATTACAATGATTTCTACCGCATAGCTGTATTTCCCTAGCATCAAAACTGATGTGATTCTTGTAAAGAAAAGATATTTCACAAGAATTAAGTAAATTTAATTTCGAATGCTGGGCATGAATTTATCTCAGTACATTTTATTTTATTACAGTATCAGCAATAATTTTATATCTGTTTTAAAATTTCTTTGGAAACAACTGTTTCAAATATTGAATCTTAATCAAATGAAACTGGTGAGCCTTTCAAGAAGAAGATATAAACTAATATTTAGAATATAATGAAGGTTAAAATTTAAAAATATTGGTTTAATAGTACTAATTCATTTAAGACTATATTGTCAAAATACGAAGAAAAGCGTGTAAATTCTCAAAATTTACAGAAAATTGTAGCATGCACATGCTTTAGTTATTTGCATCCATAAGTAAAAAAGTTTATTTTTAAAAACTAACATATATAAAAAAAATTATCATTTGTAAATTTTCTAAACTCATAAATAAAAGAATTTCCACAATTACTTTAGCAGGGAAAAGTCATTTTTGATAGGAATTTTCAGAGAAACATTAAAGAAATAATGTATCTCCCTTTTCTTTAAAGCTCATACATATAAAAATAAATGCAACGTCAAAAATCAAATTTAACTAGCATTTCGAATAAATTAATATTCTCTTAAATGATATATGAAGATTTTTTTAATTCCTAATTGTGAAAAAAAAATCTGAATACTAAAATTCTAATATTTCTCAAATCAGTTTTTGATTTTCACTTTAAAATTTTTATGAAAAAAATAATAAAATATCTAAATTGTCTAGATCCTTATATTTAGAAAATCTTTAAAATGATATTTATCCAATATCAAATGGAATTAACCTAAATATAAGAATGAAAATTACACGTTTCTGTCTGCAACTGGCAGCCTCCAATTTTATTTTTAAGAAGAAGGAAAAATTCAATTTGAGATTGAAATATTTTAGACTTTTAATATTACATTATAATTTTTTTAAATATAAACTGCTTTTCTGTATGAAAAAATCCTAAAACTGCATTGTAAAGTTCTGAAATAGCAAAAGAAAGCAAACTTTTAGAAATTCTATAATGAAACTGCAGAGTACTTACTACTGAAAAACTAGCGAAACACGAAAATTAGCCGCTCAGCTCACACAACATTCGACTTCGGCGCTTTCTGTAGGTATGACACTCTGTTTACAATTGCCATATCTCATATACTGGAGGGAGGGGCCTAAGTTTGTATGATCCGCCCTCTCATGCGCCGGACAGAGGCGCACGAACAGCCGATAAAAAAATAAAAAATCTGGGAGAAAAAATAATAAAGATCGCACATTATCAGTTTTTTTTTTCTTTTTTTTTTAGGTGGATAAGTGGAGTGAGCGCTAAAATCCACCATGTGCGATTCAGCAGAGGACTGTTTGCGCAAATATTGATTCAAGTTCTGGAGATTAGAGAGTATCCTTGAAAGTGGGTGTCATAATATGGAGGTAGACTAAACACTTCTTTTCACGAATGTGGTGTCAAAAAAAATCCAAATAATATTTGAAGATAAATTAGATGATAAATATAACTTATTGCTAATGAAAATATAAATTGTATAAATATAAATCGGCTTTTGGAAAATCTTCAAAAGTTACTCTTAATGTTTACTGATACTTTAACTTATTGATTGATATTAGTTCTTGGTGATTGAAAAAAAGAACAACTTGTTGAAATGTAATTTAATCTTATTGCAATTATCCTTAGTTTATTTTAATGTTTCATGCTGTAAAATTTGATAATTTCGCTTATCGCATGTTAAACCAACTTTATAAAACTTGGGGGAAAAATTAACTTAATTTTAATTGTATGGAAAGTTAAAGGAATTAAAAAGTATATGCCATGATGGATAATTAAAATAAACATGGTTCTGTGTTCCTACAATTACAAAGATATTATAAATATTTTTAATTAAAGTGCAATGTTGATAAATAAATCAATAAAGTAAATAATAGTTTTTTTCTAAGCGTAAATTATAATGATACATTTGTTTAAGATACCATAATCATATTTTAGTTTTAACCAGGACCAATCAACGAAATATAATGGGGAGGGAATATAATAAGTGAAATTTTCAATTAACATTTTGGGGGCGAAATATTTCCAAGAGCTTAATTTTGCAGGTAAAAATAACAAAAAATTATTATTTAATTAATCAATATAATATTCTTACAAATGCCGGAGATGAACAACTACTTTAAGTAATCTCTTTGTAATAAAAGGATGCATGTTTAACTATAATGATAAATAAATAAATTAAAATAAAATAAAGTAAAGGAAATTTAAACTTCTTGTCCGAAACCTCGTAGCATGAAAATGTTTAGTATTTTAGGATTGAGTCGTATCTTAATATTATTTTAAAAAATTTACTCTTTCAACAATGCCAGAATATATGCAATTCTACTTTCACAGCAAACTCGTGATTTTTTTAAAGTTTTGTCGCAAAACATGTGCACATATATGAAACAAGTGAAATAATGAAATATATTGTAAAATAGTTTGAAATATTAAAAATATATTAAGAAATATTGTATATCAATAACATGTACGTTCCTGATAATCAAGAGTTTTATGTTTTAAAGTGATGTGAAATAGTCGCTTAAAAATATGTTAGTAAAGAAATTAACGAATCATTATTAGTTGTTAAAATTGACTTATACCATTTATAAGTTATTTAGGAAAACCATTAACTTATGTAACATGCAATTAAAATGTTAAATAACACGTTCTTAATAAATATCCACGAAGTAACTACTCGCCACATTTGGTACGTTTAGACTAATATGTCTAGATCAAAACACAAAATGACAATGTTTGGCCAGAAAACTTATTTTAAATAAGAAACTTGCATTTCATACTTTCAAACAAACTTTAAAATTCGAAAGAAATAAAAAATTATGAGCGTATCATCAAAGTTCATGAAATGTTTAATGAATTTTATGAACTTAAACTGCAATTAACATTTTACTCAAATTTCCTACAGGGATCTGTTCTTCCGAATCTCTAATGCCTAAAAATTAAAAAAAATCTAGCATATCGAAGATTAATTGAAATCGCTGAGCCTACTTAGGGTTTAAATAAAAAATTTCAGGCGTCGATTTTATTATACTAACATTGAAAGAATGTATTCATTATGCAAAAGAATCAAAATAATCTTCTGTTTACTTAAATTTCCATGCCTTACTTGTAAAAACGCCTTTAAATCAAACGCCTTTGCCTTTACTGTTGCTGCTGTTACTTATGGCACTTTATTAGCCCGCTGACAGTTATCTGTGAGCGATTTAAGCTAAATTGAGAGTCTCGTGTTTTTTTCAGTAGTGCCAACTAGGGCAAGAGTAACTTTTAGCTACTTCGCTTGCACAACCCCGTTTTACAGGGGAGAGGGGCATTCACACACGTCACAGACAGAACACAGAAGAAAAACATTCATGCCCGAACCGGGACTCGAACTCGTGACTCCCAGATCACGGGGAACACACGTTATGCCACTAGGATATTATTCTAGGACGTCGTTACCGTAGAAATCACATCCAACTTGTGGATTTCCAATCAATGCTTTCATAATTTGACTGCGCATTTAATTCATATACTGTCATAGTAATAGGCATAAGTAGTTATCATCATAATTTCATCTAACATCATCATAATAACGTTAAGCATTTTTTTTTTCTTTTTGCGAAACGGAAAGTGAATTTTAGATCTAAACTGGAACTTTTTTTCAAGTCATGATTGAAGATATATTCTAAACTCCATTTAGTCATGTTACAACCAGTTACATTACAGAAATGGTTTATCACTTTAATTTAAACGTCGTTATGTTAGGCACTTGAACGTGTTTTAAGCAGAGACATCTATTAGTAAACATGTGAAGTATGTATATAAACGACTATGGTTTTGGAGTTTACCAATGTGCTGTTAATTTATTATCATTTTGAAAGTTTCCCTATTTAGTGTTATTGAGTTATTAAGTGCGTAAAGACCCTTCACGTATATCACAGTTTTTTTTTTATATAGCATTTCCGACATTCATTGCTTTTTTTGTTTGTTTTAAAGAAATCTGTTGGCGAAGCCCATCAGACACTTTTAGAAACTTATTGTGATGTTGATTCATCATAACCCAATTGTTGGTTTGAGTTTTAAAGATTTAAGAGTGGTAATTTCGATGTCAATGACAAAGATTGCTTCGGCGGCCAAAAAAAATCGAAGACAATCAATTGCGAGACTTATTGGACAAAAATGGGAAAAAGTTAGAAAATGAAGGAAAATATTTTGATTGATATACATATTGTACCAATTTTTCTCAATAAATGCTATTTTAAACTGAAAAGTTCATTGAAATGCAATCACCTAATACAAATTTAAACATAAATCTGTTTGATGTTCCAAGAGACTTAAATAATTCTCTTTATAAGAGTATTAACGAAAATGAGTGAAAGAACTAGATAGTAAAATACCGATTTATAAAAAACAATACCTCTTTCTTTAAAGATATTCTACTGATGTAGATGTTATAAAAAATGATCAAAGTAAATGCACGCACCTAATAATTTCAAATATTTATGACAAAATTTTAACATTAATTATACTTATTTCTATAAAAAACTGGGAAATATATCCATATTTTAAAAAAGATGTATAATGTAGTTTTAAAAAATTCCTCTCTGTGATTAGAGAATTGAAATTACCATTCCATATTTTCATTTTATCCGAAAAAGTGGGAATGAATTTTAAAAAAAACGTGCTACTCTGCAAAAATGGTAAAGAGACATCATTTGGTTTTACTCATTTGTTGGAAGGCAAAGTCTTTATCTATTCAACCTTTTTTTTTTTTTTGAAAAAAAATATTTGTTAGATGCAATAATAATTTAATTTATTCCAACGGATTGGTTCAAGATTTGATGGTGCATGACTATGATGCTTGCTGATCAAGCTGCACCATAAAAATCATCCGAGAATAGATCAAGATTAATAGTCCTATCTCTTCCAACAAGAAGTCCTGATGGAACATTCTAAGAAGGTGTTCATAAAGGATTCATGAAGCAACAAGTATAACATTCATATCAGTAATTACTGATTTACTCATAACGTCAAGCATAAGAAAAGATAAATGAACGCAAAAATCGCTAGTTTCGTGGTGGATTTTAAGGAACAATTTGGGATTCCCAAAAACACTGATGAATTTATGATATTTATAGCTTTTCAATGGTATTGAATGATGGTATTGTGATACAAGATGGAAAATTTTGTTTTGTTTGATGAGTATAATGTTTCATTCATTCAAACCCAGAAAAAACAACTTGACTCTGTGGTTCGACAACATTTATTGACATTCCCAGAAGGTAACATCCCAGAATGAAAAGATGCTAATAAAGCCAACCAGTGGTGATGATATTAGTGATAAAATTAATATAATATACATTAAATAATGCAGTGATTTATGTTTCAATAATTTATAATTTTTGTTGGACATAAAATGTCTTGCAGATAACATTATTGCACCTTTCTGCAACTTTCCGCTTGCAGTATATTTGAAAAGTAGTAAGCTCAAAAAAATGTGATTCAGGAAAAAAAAAAAAAAAAAGAAAAAAAAAGAAAAAAAAACCTTGAAGTCCATTTTTTTGAAAAATCCCTTTGTAACATAATTTTTTATAAAGTCAGACTATTCCTTTTGACAAAGCATCTTGGCTTTTTTTTTTTTTTGAAATTTATTTTGAATTGAAAAATTTGTAAGCATGAGTATAATACAATTATCATTTTGGATTGCAAGATTTATAAGTTCATCGGTTCCCAAGTTGTTTAGTTCGTCTTTGTATTCATTGTTTTTAACATCCAATCACTAATTCTAAGAGCATATGAAATAATTATTTGTTTAAAATGTACATTTATCTTATTGTTAGTAAATTTTATGGCCAAGATTTTAGTCATTAAAACCGAACAATTAACTTTACTTTTTTTACTACTGAAATTTACTTTTTAAATTCATTTCCCATTAGTAAAATTTACAAAACCGCAG
>JAPMOQ010015492.1:1593644-1605037 GCA_026543055.1 Argiope trifasciata | reverse complement strand
TTACTTTTTAAATTCATTTCCCATTAGTAAAATTTACAAAACCGCAGCCAGCCTTATCGCCTAATATTGATCCATCTACGTAAATAATTTTTCGCTTTCCTTTCTTTGATGTTCCGAATTCAGTCTTTAAACTTTCCACTCCTGAATTGAATTTTGCAAGGAATTCTGATTTATTGATTCTGAAATTCGAATTAAATCTGTTATCCGAGATTTCAAATTTAGTAATAGTGCCTTTCCACATTTCTGTAAATTAATATAGGATGAATATATTTAAAAACAAAGTAAAATCATCTAGTTGATTGTCATGCATGTCATGACACCTCAAAGACTTATCGTCCATTAAGAGCCAAATCACTGACCACACATCGATTAACTGATCATCACGTAGGTCGTGTCATCTGATATTTCATTGCCTTCTAACAACCAACGCGCTGGATCACGCATTGAGTCTTAGTTGCAATACTACATTGTTCCATTAGTAAAAATTGCAAATCTATCTATTGAAATTTTTTTAAATATATTCATAAGCATTATCGGCGCTTCATTTTTCTTTAGAAGATGCATAACGGTCTCTCACTTTATGTGTTAAAAACGTTTTAATCTCTGATAACGCATACATACATTAATTTTCTGCCGCCTTCTGAAGAGATATTTTTAGTTGAAAATATAAGGATGGATATTTCATATACTCTTTCTTCTGAATTTGAGTCAGTAATTTGATAATTTTCAACTGCCAGACCGTTGTCTCTGAGCATTCTTAAAAGTTCCATTTACTTCAAACTTATATCTACGTAAGAACTTCAACAGCATAAGAGTGGAATTCTCTTCAAAATTGTATTAATAGATTATTTTAAAGAAAACTATTTTTTTAAAAACCTATCTTTATGTCACAACCTGTCTAAAGGTCTTTTTTATAACATCACTGAATGAATATATATATCTATGTGTGTGTGTGTGTATTTGTTACATAAAATTTTTGAAATTTTATACTCATTTAATTTTTAATTATTTCACACTTTTTGTTTAATTTCAGAACAATTTTAATTAAACCATTAATTTGATTAAATTTTAATCTTTTAACTCTGATAGCAAGAATTAGTAAATTTGAGAGAAATAATCAATGAAGAGGAATATTAATAGACGCCGAAAACTAAACACTACAAAAATTTTAACGTAAAACATATTTTACTATTAGATCACTTTTAAATTTTTTTTTCAAAAATGGGATTAATTTTATTTTTAGTATTATTACTAGCAATTTCAGAAATTGTTAACGAAAACATCTATTCCTTTTATTTTTATCTCACCTTTTTTTAGAAAAAATAAAACACACCCTGAAGGTTTCTAAATCAGCAAGTAAGTCACACTGAGTTAACCGATAATTACATGTACAAGGACTGAACTTTTATAAACGAACTTTATAATAATGTTATATTCTTCTTTCCCATTCCTGATAAGTGGCATTTTGAGTCAGCTGTGTCACTACCTATTAAAACCATCAATTGTTAAATGCCTCTATTAGCCAGATGGGGGATCTTCTTCACCAGAGTGGTAATCGCATCTGGTCATTAGTGATGTCCAGCTGAAAAACCGCAAGTGGGTTTTCATCGTTTAAGAGAAATTCATTGCATCTTCAAGGGCAAGGAGTGCCGAATCATCTGGATATTCAATTGTTTCCATTTGTTTCTTTTATGGTATTTCTCAGAATTGATGGACAAGCCTTTTCACGATAAGCATTCAACCATCAACTGCTGTGTAAATATCATCAATGCCCAAATGGTGTAAATATCAAATATTTTAATTTAGATTGAAACGTGTATTTATATAAATATATGTAAACTTATGTAAATATATGGCTATAAATAAACGAATTGTCTGGCATTCTACTCTCTTATTTGATCAGTCAGGATCAGGCCATTTTCAATACATTTGAAAGAAGCTAATGTTTAAAAATATAAATACGAATTATGACTTGCATTAATCGGAGCTCCGTTGTAAGTCGAGAAGGTATTATAGTTCTTTCTGATATTATATATAAAGTTCTATATAATGCTAGAAATAAAGATGTTAATAAATATAATTTTTTTTAAATTCGACAATTTTGAATAATTTGCACGTTTTGAATCTACTTGCGTTCGAAAAGCACATTTTTGGAAAATATGTGTCTATGATAAAGATAATTAAAAAAACACTTTGAGCTAGATTAATTAAATTTAATATAGGATATTTATAGAAAATTTATAGAATTTTATCAAAGTTTGTGGTTTGTTTAGAAGTTAGTCTTTCCGGCTTTTCGAACATATTTAACAAGATCAATGCAGAAGTATAAGTTCGAATTAATTCGGTGCATAAATTTAAAACGTGTAACGCAGACACTGATCAAATGGATCATCTCTCAGTCTGCTCTTTCATAAATATGTAAAGGTGATAACTCCGAAAAGCAATGACGTTAAATACATCTAATTCAGTGCATGAGTTTTTCAACAAGTATAATTATCTGTTGAATTTTTGTTTGAAACAGTTGGGAAAAACACAAATGCAATTTTCATATACTTTCAACCCTATTTTGTGCATATTATCAAAAAACTCATCACACATAGCAAGATAAATTCGGTGAATATTTACTTGATGCCAGTGAATTCTTATTTGCCGCGAATATTTCGCAACGAATGAACATCAATGCCATACAAGGCGTTTTCCGAAATAACACCTTTTTTGGAGATATTGAGAAATGGTTTTGATTATTTACAGCCGCTGGTTGCCAGATATATTTAGCGATTTATAACTACTGAGTTTGCAGACGCACTTTATGGACACTCCGTCTTTCAGATCTTCAGTCTATCTTCAGCAACTGTTGTTCAATTGAGCTTCGTGATATCAGGGCTATTTAGAGATTTTTAGGAATAGGCAATCATAAGGGGGAGAGAAATGGACAGTAATCAACAGATTGTTGATAAAGTGTGTTTACTTGTCGATCCCGTGCAGCTGGGGGTTAGTTTAGTGGAAATCAGCAATGTTTAATCTGATGTCTTACTCGTTTTTCTGTGACTGGGAGTCCTCCTTGACACGGCAAAGGTCTTTCGGTGACATGAAACACTGATGACAGTTCAAATCTGAGTGATAGATTATCTTCCCCGTTTATCTATAACGTAGCGCTACCTACACAGAGCAGAACACCTCTCACCCCTCACCCCCTTCTGCTGCAATAAATCTGATTCTTAATCGAAAGAGTGAGTGGGGGAGTAGAAAAAGTTACAAAATAAACAAAGTCAAGTACGGGACTATCAGTTCAAGCAATTCCACACATTTCACTTTCCCTTATGCAAGGCAATCAAAGATTGAAAGGAATAAAAAAAAGCTTAGAAATCAGAAAAAAAATCGAATTCGAAAGTCTAGTGAATTTTCACATTTCAGACCAAATTAGGACCGAAAAGCATAGTTTTGAAAATCCAAGTAAAAAGATCTTCAAATTAATATTTGGATATTAACCGCATCGAAGCGATTAATTGTCAAAGAGTCTGCTAGGGTTTTGGCTTAATTACATTCACCTACCTCGGAAAGAAAGGCACATTTTTGAAAATAATCTGTCTGTATGCCTGCATGTGAACACAATGCTCAACAGCGCATGAAATTCTGTTAGTTATGTTTACATAAAAACTAATAGATTTCTTTCAAATTTTTATCAAATCAATTCAGATGAGAACTGCTATTCGAATACAAACAAATACGAGTACTACAAAGTGCAGAAAATTAGAAGGATATAATTTGGTTTACGAATTCTACTTCCAAAATATTCATATGTATAAACCGATATCGCGAATGGCCTGGGTTTTGCTGTTTTGAACTTTCAGTTTGTGAAAACAATCGTAGTTCAGTACTACATTTTGATACCAATCTATCAGCAAATAGGTGTCTAAATGACACATTTAATATTTGGCTATTAATCTCATCCCAGCTATTAATAGTGAAAGATCATAATTTATTAGGCTCTTTTTCTTAACTATTAATCGCCAAGAGCATGTTGTTAATAATATATAATTATTAAAATATGCGAAGAAGTTTGAAGAAGGCCATTCTCGCTACGTTATTAAGTAAGAGAAGAGAAAATTTCAATAATCAAAATTCTATTTCAGAAATTCAAAGAATTTGTGCAGGAGGGTTCAAAATTTATCTCTCAGATTTCGTAGGGAGGAAGAGAATACACCATGAAACCGATTTCGCTAAGGAAAGTTTGTTCGTTATCATGATCTGCATGTACAAATTGGACAAGCCAAGTGAACTCACTGAAACAGTGCAATTAAGTGGTAATGAGCGTGACTTTTATTTTAACAAGGTAAAATAAAGTGCTCAAAATTGCGACCATTAACACGAATACAGGATTAGCCTTGTCGTTTTCAGGACCGCTCAACATTTTCAAAAACGCCTAGCCTATATTCATGTAGGGCGATTCATTTCACTCTAGACAGGGGTATTGCACACTTGGTCTTTCGTGCCCCCTCTCCCTTCTGAAAAAAGATGGTGATGCAATCAGGTGACCTAGTGATTGGTCTCCCTCTGCTGATCCATCGAGCTCTGACTGTTCTGTTCAGGTGTCAGCATGCGCAACAATTGTGCTGTGGGTTGGAGCCTCGTCACGTTGATACCATATACCTGGGTAGATATATTCAAGAAAAGCGCCCCCAAAAATATTCCAAAAAAGGTTAAGCATTTCCTACATGCCAGTCGGGTGGGGAAAGAGTAAGGTGTCAACAGCCACCAAGGATTCGAACCCATATATTCACACCTAAACGATTTTGCGCAATGTGACTTCTCGTACTTACAACGAAAGTGATCTGGCGAAATGTATAATGTGATCTGGGTACAGATAGCGCCTTCTAATTACAAATTGGCACATTCGCAGATATAAACTCCTATGTGAAATCAGTTCCCTAATGTATTAATAATCTCTCCATGAAATTCGAACCAGAAGTTTTGAATCAACCTGTTGTGTTGGACATGCCTGAGACGGAAATGCATAATTTTAGAATTTTATTTGTTTGTCTTTCTTTCTGTCTGCTTGTGCAAGCAGATAATACAGTAAAATAATGAATAGATAAATGAAATGTTGTCTATGGTGTTCACGCCATTATTAAATTTTGGAAGAAATTTATCACCGTGAAATTATAAGTACCATGAATGTAAATAAAAGGAATCCAAAGTACAAAGTAAAATTAGTCAACTTAATGAGAAACAACACATGCTTTTATCTTTAAATTTGCAGATGTACATACGAAATTTTGGAACAAAACCATCAAAGTACATAAAAATGACTGAAAAAATCCCATCTTTTCTGAAAGTTCATTCAACTCATGCAAATAGCCTAGTGTATTTTTTAGAGTCGGTTTTGTAGAAGTTTTTATTATTAGAGTGTAGTTTTTAAGTGAAGCAATAAATTAAAAATACTATTAATAACAATTAAATCATTTCAGTTATATGACTTTTCTAATAACAGCTTCTGAGTATTACTAAACGGAAAATTTTCAATGACTATATTTTTTGATATTATAAAGTATAAACCTTCTTTCATAATGAGGATAATAAATAAATAGTGCATAATCAGATATGCGGTATTTTGGAGTTACAGATTTCATAAGTAAAATTGCAATTCTCTGATTAAATGGTCCGTCTTATAAAATGGGCCTGTATAAGAGAAGTTTAGGCAAGCCGAAATTTTCAAAACGATTGCAAGGTAAAATTGAACTAATTAACTAATTTTGAATGCGGATATTTAAAAGATGAAGGTAATAATTCAAATTAAACTCATTTATAATATGTACTAAAATATTTTGAAGAATAATTTATTGCCATTACTTATAATAATTGTGTTTTCCTTAAAATGTTTGACGAAATTAATAAATTAATGAGAAAATTGCTTAATTATGAAACAGCTTACATGTCTTGCATTGAATAAAATTTTATTTTTAACTCAAATAATATTTTGAAAGCGAATGTATTATTCACAAGACAATATGTTCAGAACTCAAAAAATGTTTCATTAGAATGAAGTTTGCTAAAACATTATATTACATTTTAATTTTAAACAATGAAGTCCTGTCAAAAAATCATTGTCGAAAATTACTCAACTGAATAACTTTCACATCAATCTAGGGTCAATTATAAGAAATTTCATTTCTATTGTGATCAAATGAAGATGGTTTAAATATTTAATAGATGAAATAACAATACACTCATTTCCTTTGGGAACTAGCGAGTTGACCAATATAAATAGTAGCTAACATTTTGAATTCAATATTTTATGTAACTTGGTCTTAAAAGTTTCTTCATGAGATAATTTTTATGTTTAAAATTTTGATAGTCATATTTAGAAAATTTACAAACTTTATATTTATTGTAAGTTTTTCTTAATGCTGTCACTCACCTCATATAAATTTTGAGCATAAATCTGTAAAAGTGATTAAGCTATGTAAAAATTATTTTCAAAGAATGTATTAAATCATAGAATTAAGTATTTAAAAAATATATAACTGCTGAAAATATACGTGTTCATCATTATAGTTTTACAAGTACTACAGAGAATTTCTTATAATTGATAAAATATCTCAGTGGATAGTTCAATAAAATTTTCTCTGATTCAACAAAAAAAGCAGTTTATTGACATGGTAAAGTGGTTTTCCTCATGATAATGTAATTGTTAATGTATTGTGACACATTTTATTCCAAAAGAAAGAAAAATAAATTTAATCAGGGGAAGGGATCCTCCCAATACCTTTTCGTCTTCTCGCTTTACAAGGTACTGGCCTGTAATTCTTAGAAAATATTAGCATTTGACGTAAATTTAGAATTTTGCTATTATGTCATCCTTGACGAATTATTGGGTGATTAATCACTGACAGGCGTTAATATTATCCCAAAATCAAATTTGTGTTTTAGACATGTTTTTCTGAACCAATTGAAACAAAAATTTGACATGAAGTTGCTCATTTAAATAAAATCCCAATCCAAATTTCATATCTTTAAGTAATTGCGTTGGTAACTATCGCATTTATTTATTTCTGAAAGTACAGACCGATATACAATCAATATGTGCTATAGTTGTATTTGACGAATTGTGAGAGTTGTTTATTCTATATTTTTTTAATCTATGCACTGTTTCTTATCTATCTAATTCTCTTTGTTTTATAATTATTGTGTTAGCTTATATTCAAAATATTTTTGAATCCGAAATACTAGTTGTTCATTAAGATAATTGTGTCAACTGAAAAGTAAATTATGCAGAAAAATTGTAAATCGCATGTAGTATTAGAAAATAAATGCATTTCTTTTAGTTTCTTCGTTTTAATTTAAAAATTGAATTTACTTTTAATAAATAAAATTCTATAGAATCGCCTTCCTATTATTGTTATAAAAAATTATTACTTAAAATAAATTAAAAGCCTTTAAATATTTTAATAAATTTTCATTGTTTCTAAATAAGAATAAAGTCGATTTCCAGACATGTATGTAATTTTTCTTTTTACTTACTTGTAATAATTCTGCTTAGAGAGCAAAGTATTTTCTATGTATTCGTTGTGAACTCGATTTATTCTAGACAGGCTTGTTCTAGAACATGACATTTGTGTTTTATTCTCGTAAATGTGGAGTATAGATAATAGTCAACAATTTTCAGGAAACTTTTGCGAATTTGTAATAAAGAAATTTCTTGAAAGAATAACAAATTTTGTTTGTCAAAACAACTGATTAAGAATCTCGATGCTTATTAATTTCTAGATACTAAGCTCTTATGAATTACATAATCGATGAAGATCTTATTTACAAACAATTTGCTTCGAAAATTTTAATTTATATAATTATATACTATACATAATTTACAAACACAATGCATAAATATGCTATTTATTGAATAGAAATTATTTGAATTTTAAAGATATTTTCATATTTGTTTTTAACATAATTGTTTATAATTGATGAGAGCCTTGTACTAAAAAAGAAGGAATTAAAATATATTTTGTCTCTGTACATCACGATATTATTTTGGATATCTTGTATTAACACAAAATATATTGCCATATATCTGGCATACATAATAGATGTGCTACTGTAAGTATGATAGTAACAATATACTGTATATATGATAGCAATAATATATATGATAGTGCAAGATATACAGGCATATATCTTATATAGGACTGTATCTTATATATGATATTAAAACAAGATATACAGTCCTAAATCGTGTATACACACAAGATATACAGCCATACGAGAAAAGAGCATGGATTTAAACAATCAAAAATGTTTTATACGGTATTTTACTTACCCTTATGCAGATAAAAAGTAGATATTACACATTGGAATCCATTGTTAACTAGTTGCCTTTGAAGACTAGATGGTTAGCCGGAGATTTGTTAGATTTAATTTCATTTCAATAGTTCACATATAAATTCATGTTCATGAATTCGTCAAATTGTCAGATGATTCGATCATGTTATTTCAATTGAACTGCAAACGTTAAGTGCATGAACCTAATAAATGGAGACCATAAAAGTTTCATAATCGACAACTTTTTCTAACCATCTAGAAAATGCCGTCGGAAATATTGTTCGCAAACGAAATTCAACCAATCATGTGAAACTTTGAAGTAATATCACACAAGTGACGTCACTTTCGTTGTCGTTAGCTGACGGAAAGGGCCGACGATATTTTGCTATGTGATAAGGCCTTAACAGGATGGAGAGAATTAACAATCATGTTGGAAGTTTCACATTCCCAATTACGAAGTGCTACAGTCCGGAAAAATTACAAGACAGATATTAAATACACTAAATATATTTTTGTTCTTTAGCTTCTAAAAATGACAAGGAAATGTCATTAAATTCTTGATGAAACAATAAATTTTCTTGCGACAATGGAATATTGAAAAAAATCTTTCCCAAAAACTCCGAAAGAAGTTTTCGAAAACGCTCATTGAGAATGATGATATTCAATTACAAAAAAAGGGGGGGGGGATTACAAAATGTTGAATAATTTATGATCCGCCATTTCCCAATTTTTGCTTCTTATTGGTTTCTAAACAAAATTTTGAAGAAAAAATATTTAAAAAAATTATGTATGTTTTTAAATAGTTTTAAATAATACCTAGTGTTAATGAATAAATAATTATTTAATTGTGCTTTTTTCTGATTTTCTTTTATATTCAAGTTGATATACCAACATAATATTTTTAACTATAATTTTTTTTTCTAATTTTTTGCGTCTAATCGCTTTGTCAGCAAGCATTTTTTATTATTTTGATTAAACAGTTGATTTATCGAGTTCAAGTGTTAGTTTATTTTGAAGTTTTTTACTTATAGAGTTCAAGTTTTAAAATGGTAATCATTGCCAGCACTATAAACCAGTTTCAAATGCGTTACATTTTATTGTTTAAAGAATTGTTAGTTTATATTCACATATTGTTTGTATTCTGAGATTAGAAAGCTTAACTTTCATAACCGATTAGGTTTAAATGTTTCAAAATTTGAGATCTTGTAACTACAAACGTTCCGCTGTTTCTAAGAAACAGTCTGATATATCCGAAAAAGCTTAAAATAAACTTCTGAAATCAAACTTCTGATCACCGTAGATTTTGCTAAGCAGGTGATTTTTCTAGGCCAGGCGGTTACAACTGATATCTGCTTTCTAGTAATTTTAGTTTTGTTGATAATATGTAAAAGTAAATAATGTCTCGTATATGTTGAAGTAGGAAGAATTGTTCTGAATTGTCTGGCGAATAACTCAAGGACTTTTAAACGTATTATTCTCCTCTGTAAAATATTATTTTATTTTGTGTTAGTCACCTTTAGCTCCCGGCTAGTTCATTGGAGATATATTATTTTCAATGACTGTTAAATAAATTAAATGTTTTTATTTAGGATTCTGTCAAAGTATTAGGAATTAAAATTGGTTATTTTAAATACCTTGCATTTGCCTTGACAACCTATTTTTGGCGATGTCACATGACATTAGATAGTTATTAAGAATGTAAATATGCTGTTCATCAACAGTCATGTTGTAATTTTTGAAGTGAAAAATTATTGCAGTACATTATTGTTGTTTTTACTTATGACACTTTAAAAGCCGGATGTGAGTTATCTTTCAGCGATTTCAGCCGAAATGAGCGCCACTTGTTTTTTCAAAAGCGCCAACGAGAGACAATAATGTGCTTCATATATCAATTTTATAAGCAATAATTTTACATTTTGCAATCAAAACTAAATACATTTTTCTCTGTTCATTGTGCAAAATTTCAAGAAATAAAGTTTATTTTCATCAACTAACTAATTAAATTATTACGTAAATATAATTAGATATTTTTTTTATCAAAGTTCTTTCTTTATATAACTCTACAACATATTATTCCATAAAACCTTTTTTCTCCGCCATCCTAAACGTAGCAATTTAAAAATTTATCTTTTAAGTGATAGCTATTTCCTTTCCATTTTTTATAGTTGCAATATGTTTTAAAACTATTATGTAAAAATCATAAGTAGCAATGTATATGTATTTTTATAAATGAATGTCACGGTATGCTTTGTTTAATTTTTATGTTATTTTTTTCTGTTAGTGTGTTTTGTTTAGAACTAAAATAAAAAGAATGGAGTAGTGTGTTTTCTTTATCTTAGATCTTGCTCTCTTTTGCACCTTTATTAGAGAGTACGGAAGAAAATTTAAAGACTCCTTTGCTTTTATTTTAATTATACGTTTACCTTAAATATTAGCCAGCTTTGTGGGTACCGGAAAAGATGGAAGTCTGACACCTCCCATCAGTGACTGGAAGTACTTCCTTAGAGAGGGGTTATACCGATGATGGTCATCAGGATTCAATCACAGTTCTCACCAGTATTCCTGTGATGGCAGTCTGATCATTAAAGTTTATATGTATGCTGTCGGAGAAATTTAAATAATCAGACTATGACTAGTAGTCAGTATATGACTTTAGTCAGTAATTAATCAGTCTACTTTTTTATGTAATAGTCGTTAAACATCTTCATGCATTTTTTTTTTTTTACTTTTAAACATAAGTGTTTAGAAAATTGTTTACTTTAAAAGAATTTAGTTAGGAAGAAAGATACAAAAATTGCTAAAACAGTTTGCTAAATGGTGTAAAAAAGCGTTTTATTAACAACTCATCGGAAATCTAACAACTTATCATAAATATTAAGAACACCTGAAGTTATTTCTACATTCGAATATTCTCAAATTCAAAAATGAAGGTCTCTAACCGCACAAAATTAAAATGCAAATAAATTAATAAATTAATTGACAATTATTTTCTAAACTGAATTTGTTGCTGGGAACACATACACGAATAAAATTTCAAAATTATAAAAAAGGGATTAAAATTATTTTAGAATATT
>JAPMOQ010015492.1:1575137-1588644 GCA_026543055.1 Argiope trifasciata | reverse complement strand
TTAATGAGCAGTATCTATTAACATTATTTTATTTTTGCAGCTATTAATTATAATATCATTACAAAACACTTTCCTTTATTTCAGATATCTTGATACAAATATTAGCTCCCCGAAATTGTGCAGTTGTTTCGAAACTTAAGAAAATGCGCTTAAGCTGACTCTTTTTTAAAAGTTATTCTGCAAAATCTACAAGTTAAATGAACTTGTAATGTATAAATTATTCAAACTTATATTTGGTATCTAATACAGATAAAGTCGATCGTTGATCATTCCGATCTGTATTTATATCTGCTGCTTTAAAAATCTGACCCTTTCAGTTTCAATACTAATTTCAATTCTTGAATTTTGATTTTTCTCAACAAAATTTTTCGCAAATAACGAAAAAATTTTGCTATCCATGGAATCATTCAGGAGATAAAAATCTTTTTGTGTGGCTATTTACCGAAATGTGGAATAAGGAAAGGGTATGGAGGTTAAATTATTGTGCTTGTACTCAAATAAGTTTCAAAATGACTAGGCACATGACTAGACTCTCGTAGCTCCACATGACAGACGTAACTCGTAAATTAAAGAATATTCTTACAATTTTTTGTGTGTAGAAATAAGTTATAAAGTAACTGAAGAATAGAGTAAAATTTAAAATCTCTACATATTTTATATTTCATGATATAAAATATATTTTTTTCAGTTACAGACTTACATTTTCATTTGAGCATTTCCCTTTCCATATGATGGATCAGTATCTTTTAACAATGACAGTACACTATGTTTTGCATAATAAGTAGTTACGCTTCATTTTTTCTCTCCATAATACAATGATGCCCAATACTATGAACACTTTTGAAAAATTTAATATTTTCTGACTTTGCATACTTATAGAAAATGCAAATTCTTACATAACATTTTAAAGAGAATTCGATGCTGATTTTAATACAAAATGCAATTTATTACAAAAGTAAAAAGCAATGACTAATTTAAATATTTGTAATACAAAAGAAAATTGAGGGACAATGAGTATCGAGATTCATTAGATGCTGATGACTGCATTGAGTTATTTGTACTTACTTTTATTACAGTTTCACACAGATGTTTCATTGTGCTGTCGAGAGTTTTAAACTCTTCCATCGTCATTACATGATGGCAGGAGATAATTACAGCTCTAATTAATCCTCTTTTATTTGATGAACGCCACATTTTCATAATAATTTCCAAATGGTGCCATAATGTCAGGACCATTTCCTGGCCATGATAACAGTTCAATGCTCTTTTTACTAAACTACATTTTCGATATTCTTACTACGTGACAAAGATATAAATCCTGCTGAAAACTAAATGTTGCATCGTTCGGAAAGAGATCAATGATGGAAAGTGCAAGTTTTGGCTTTAGAAAAATGTCAATGCTTTTTCTTGGATTTAATGTCCCATCGATAAGCTTAATGTGACCAATACTGCCTACTAACATGCATAACCAAATCATAACACTGAGTTCTTCATAAGTGCCTGAATGTAGTCAGAATGTAGCTCTTCGTCTATTCTATGCTTTACATATTTTCGCCATCGTTATCAAATAACAATAACTTCGTTTAATCACTCTGTATAATTTGTGACTACTGATCATCTATCCATGTATTGAGTTTTTTTGCCCACTGTAATCTTTTTATACATTGTTGTAAAATGAGATAAGGAATTTTTCTTTAATTCTACTTCTTAATTCAACATTTAATAATCTTCTCCTGACTGTTCTTGAATTGATATAAGTACCAGCATCATTCAATTGACTTCTGGTGGCTACTGATGGCATTATTCTATTTTGGCAGCATAGTTTTCTACCATCTACAGATTTTTTGAAATTTTTTTTCGCTTTTTCTTGGTTTACTTTTTATTGACTTTGTCTCTTGATACTGTAAAGAAAACTTTCGGACTCCAGATTTAGTTACTGAACCACACACTTGTCTTGAAATTTCAGCATAGGTAAATTACATTTTTATAATGCAATAATCCTAGTTCTCTTTCAGTGTCCAATCAATTCTTTTATTCGATGGCACTCCTTCTTGACTAAATATTAAAAATATTTCCATATATTCCAAATATATATTAAAAAAAATTAACAAAAATTCTAGCTTGTAAGTGATTATATAAAAAACCCGCTTTCCTTCTGCAGAAAATCATCTTCTGTTAGAAGTTATTAATATGTGATTGCTTCCCATACAGCAAAAGCAATAATGGGACAGGAGAAATAACAATCCACTTCATCACTGTCGTTATTATTCAGATTAAAATAATAATAACTTTTTTGTATTGTAAAGATTTGCCTTTTGTTTTTTGTATTGAAATCAGTATTAATTTCACTTTAAAATGATGTTTACGATTTTGTATTTTGTGAAATATAACATTTTCTATAAACATACAAAGTTAAACATAACGATTCTCAAAAGTGTCGACAATTTTGGTCACCACTGTATACATGCCATTCATTTGCCTAAGAAGAAATGTTTTATTTTCTGTATTTTTTGTCAATTGATAAACCGAAGTAAAATATAAATGCAATAAATAAGGAAACTTAATGACTTACTTAAAAAAAAATGACTTACTTAAGTTTAAATCATTTTTACTATCTCATATAGCATGGATAGAGAAAATGTTATAATCATAAAAAATTCAATTTTGATAATTTGATAATTCTTTCCCAAATTTGATAATTCTTTCCCAAATTTGATAATTCTTCCGATTTTGGATTTCCCTGATCCCAGAAAAACTCAATTTTGGTTAATGCCTCTCGGTTTGTAATAAAGATAACTCAAAACCTTTAAGTTAGACGGATGAAATTTCCTATCCCGTCTTTATAACAAATTTACATATTTCTGATAATTTTGAGCGCAACCTACTTAGAAGAAGTCTATCTTTCCAGCTCTAATACGATAACTACTAAGCAGAAAGGGCCACAGGGATAAAATTCAGTGCGCAGATTTAGCTTGTAGACATCTATAATATTATGTTTTTCTGTCTGTATGTGCTAAAAATGACTCGAAAATTCTATGAATTAGATGGATGAAATTTAGGATACAAATTTAAACCCAAATTTTTAGATTTCTATCAAAATCAGTGTAAAATCTGTTCTTCTGTATGTGTGGCTGTTCGAATATAATCGCATATACGTTAGACGATCACTAGAAAATGAAGAGGACTAGACAGACAAGACTCAGAACACAAATTGAACATAATAATAGACACTTACGAAAGTTTGAGCCCAATCTAACGAAGAGAGGAAAATTTATCGGTTTGTAATTTACTAAATATATGCACTCGATAACTGAAAAACGTAATGACTTAACTATATGAAATTTAGTAAGTGATTTTGTGACTGAAGTTGTAGTTCTTCGAATTTTGATTTCAATTGGCAATGAAGGAACAGAATGGTTTACCAAAGAAAAGACACAACTAATTAATTTCATTCCTATGAGCATTCCGAAATCTTATTTAAAGAATGTATTTAAAGATAAGGATATATCTGAATGGAATACTTTATACGTACAGAGACCTCTAAACGCTAACTACTATCAGGCCTCTACTAACGCTAACTCAAACTTTAAGCTCATTCAGTTTATGCCCGGAGATGGAAACTTTAAAGCTTATTTTAAACGATTCAATTCATCGCCGACTGATAAGCGTTCGTGCCACTGTGGTGCAGACCAGGATATTTGAATGTTCATTCCGGAAATCCATAAACTCAAGAAAAACATTTATAAACAACAATAGACCTTGGCATCCTCATTTATATATATGCCTTTGTACAAAGCATATTTTCTTTCATTTCTTTTGTGCATATATTAACAATATTTTCCCCCCAAGTATCATTTAAATTTTATTTCAGTGTGTTTGCCTACATATATTTTGCATCTGTATCTTATCTTTATCTTTGCATCTTATCTTATTGCATCTTCATCATCTATATTATTTTTATTTTATTATGTTTTTTTCCATTTTTTTATATCATTTACTGTGTGTAACTGTTAACATGTCACCAATTTTGTATGTATTTGTGTATTTACTTGTTTCCTCCATTTCTCTTTGCATTTGTGTCAATGTCTTTAAATTTGAAAGTTATTCTATTATCATTTGTGAACTGATTCACATCTGCAAACCTTATGGTATACTTGTAGGTACAAGGAGTTTGTGTGCGTATCGACAACCAAAAAAAAAAAGGTTGTTTAAAAACGTGTCTATAACACAAATTTTCCTTTATTACAAAGTATACCAGAAACCTTTGGGTAGACAAATCCCGCTTTTTTTTTTTCTGAAACAAGGTTTGATTCCCTAAAAAAAAGACCACCAAACTTAATATGCTCATTAGAAAAATAAGAGGCAGAAAAAACTCTCGGAATGTGTCGTAAATTCTAGGGAGCGATAAAACCTGATGGCGGGGGATGATAGGCGGTTATCGATGTATATAGTAACGAAGGTTACGTCATGAGATGGAAGTCAAAACAGCTCCCGGATCAAAGTTCCTTCAGGCGTCAGGTCAATAAACGAAATAAAACTCAAGTGTTTATGGGGGAAAGGTTGATACCGAAAAGGCTGTGTTGATGTTTTTAAATAAGTAACACATTTTGGAGGAATGGAGGGAAATCAACCAAAACACGAAAGTGGAAATCTTTCCTTTTCTTGATAGCCAAACTTTCGCACCCTCTCAAATATTTCTAGAAAGTAGAAGAAATGAGGAATGTTCTAAATTAAGTGTTAACTGTTAAACTAATTGGGCATTTAGTTTAATTTTTTTTAAATTTTCTACATTTGAATCTAAGATAGAACCAGCAATCCGATAAAGTCGGAGAAAGTATAGGAATACATCTCTATGAGGAGGAGAAGTAATACTAATATGAGGAGGAGAAGTAATACTAACATAATTTTCATGCTAAAAAATGAGCCTGTCTAGATGAGCTGTTAATTCATGTTAGCAGTATTTCATACCTGATTAAAAATATTTGATTTTTTTAATCGTGTATTTCCTTTTTTTATTAATCTTTGTTCCTTTGCAGTGGGATTTTCTCTGTTTATAGTGTTCATGATTTATTATATTAAAAAGACCATTACCGTTAATATTCGCCGAATATGGATCTACCGAACATAGTTTTCACATGTGCGTTATTTTTTTTGTTGTTGTTGTTTCGTTTATACGCACTATCCACGTTTTTATACATATATATAGTCTAATGCCGAGACCAGTAGTCAATGCATGCGTGGAAAGGGTGGAAAATACTTTTCGGTCGATGGCAAGTAATTATTCCTTAGGGACAACAGCTTTTTTCTTACTGTTTGTGCAGCACATTACCTTTGTGTTTTAGAATTTCGCGATTTTTTTAACTTGAAAAAATTGATAATTTATCACTAATTAATTCCGACATTTTTTTTTTTTTGGCTTTTGTTCTTTTTGATGCGCGCTTGTGTGTGTGTGTGTGTTTTCATTTTATTTTATTTATTATTCCTTTTTTATAGTTTTTCAAATTTAGATTTGCTAATATTTTTATTTTATTTTACCTTGCTTTTTTTATATAAATATCCCTCATTTTAATTCGATACGCAATGACAAAGAAAAATTCTGGGAAACAAAATGGCAATTTATAACCAAGCATGGAATGTCTGAATCTATCTTAATAAAGTGTGGCATACTTTAATACCTTTTTTTGCGTGTATTACCTACTGGCACATTATAGCCAAATGCAAACCTACATTAAGAAGTGTGAAGAAATTGCAATAGGAATTTGTAATGAAGATTTTTATATTTCAAAAGCAAGGTAAATTTGTAAGAATTATAGGAGAATGCGTGCGTGTTCACGTGTGTGACGGAAAAGGAAGAAAAACGAAAAATGCATTAGATAATCTTTGAACATCCTTATACCGGGAAGAGAATGATGAAGAAGACAAAATTAAAAATGGACAAATAGAATTAAAAATGTTCCGAAATTATCTGATTTTACATTAAAGATTGACTAGAATAAAGAAGGATGATGAAACTTTATAAGAAACATTAAAAATTCTCTGCTCCTTTGTTACTGTTAAGATTTTGTCGGTCATCACCTAACCTCGAAAAAAACTATTGGGGACAACTTTTTCCAAAATTAGTATTACACTAGATCTAATTCTACAATCATATTTGGAGCCGTAGGTATATTCATCATTGCAATCAACGTATCAATATAATTTTAAAAATTCATGTTCGTCCATTAATAATAACACTTAATTAAGTTTCAGTGTATCAAATGAAGTTACCTGAGGTTTTTTGTGACGATGTCAATGCTTTGAAATAATATGAATTCCCAACTGATTTTCAGGGAAATTCTGAACAGTTTAAAATTGGCATTGCTGTAATCAGATTTCGAAACTTTACTACATCCACAAGAATATTAATAATGGCGTTTATTTAGGAATTACTGAAAACCAATAAATAAAATAATTAAGATTAAGAAATGTTGACATTTATTATGATTTAGAGAAATGTGAATGAAAGTAACAATTCTCGTCAATATTTTTACTGAATATTCAACATCATCAATATTTTTATCGAAATATTTCCAATAAATATTTAAATAAGCTTCTGCTGTTCAATCATATTTATTAAAATATTGAGTGCGAGTTAGAACGTAGGTGTGAGTACTCTGTACAATAGGTATATTCAACATTGCGAAACGGTGCCTTTCAGCGTAAATTAGAATTTGTCATTTCTAATGTAATTGAAACAATTAATTATGGATCATTAAAAGCTACGAGTTTTGACTTGCCGCAGGCAAATTTAGACTAAAAACATGAGTTTGGTGGCATTCAGAGAGAAGAAGTTTCTTAATTATTCAGTAAATATTAGACCAGAAGTTCGTTAGTTTAATGAAAATGCTAAATTAATGTAACTTATTTTGTTTAAAAGTATTTCAATTTAATACATTTTTACTGTATAAAATAATACAAATCATAATATGTGTTAAAATATCAATTGCTATGGTACCAAAAAGATTAATACCAGTTGTACCAAATATAATAGACTTCTACAAATACACAGCAAAAAAGAAAAATATATATTCTACAGCATTGCCGTATTCTTCATTTTTTAGAAAAAATTAGGAATAGAAAAATTGACGCAAAGAACAGAAATAAAAAAAAATATTCACACACATTTAATTTTTTTAATAAGTTAATATTTCAAATAAAAATAGTTTTGATAAATAAATTTTTCTTAAGATGGTATTGAGATTGTTGATTTATGAAGTATGAGAGATAAACCTTTCGTACGATTAATGTTTTGCAAAAGATTCAGAATGGTATTGGATTGATCCTATTAAGAGTTGAGGACCTTGCGGAATTTCATGAGTCGATTATAAATTATCTTCTAGTTTACCTTTATCATCACTGTCTTCATTCCATATGTCATCGTCTCTTCAAATCATTTTTGCATGGCATTCGAATTATTCTTGCATATTTTTTCTGTAAACGTTTTTTCATTAACCTATTTATGTCAAGGTTGATCCAGACGCCATAATCTTTTTCTTAAAAGTCTGTTGACTTTTCAATGTATCAGATTCATTCTTCTTGATTGGGTCAAATGAAGCTTTCATGCTACTGTCATGCCATTATTCTTGATTGAAGCAAATAAAACTTTCATATTAAACTGTCAGGACATTATTCTTGATTGAGTCAAATAAAATTTTTATACTGAACCGTTAGGATATTCTGTAATAAATGACTTATAAACGCAAACACAAACGCAAATCGAATTCTTGGTTTTACTCATACTTCAAAAACGAAACAACAACAGTTTCAAACTTAAGAATCATGAGTTGAGTTGTTACAAGTGTATCATGAATGTTTCGTGTATAAGCAATATTCTCTTTTAAAATTCTTCTTAATTTAGTCAAAAAATACTTTCATACAGAACCGTGAGAACATAGAAATACATTTTGTTGATCACTTTAACAGGAAATATTCAATGTATAGTTCATTTCAGGACTAGAGCTTACTGACAATTTAATTCCGTAAAGAGGATATACAGTAAACTGTACAAGTTTTCGAAATTCTTCGCTAGGTCATGATTTGACTTACGTTCAACTAAATGCATTTTATTTTTAGCATGAACTTCTAAAAGCCTTTTCATTTCACTCATATTTTGGCAAAATAAATGCCCTATGGCACCTGCCAGCTGAGCGTTCCCATATCCAAAAACAGACAGTATCTAGCTCCTCCTTATTTTCATCAGTGCAGCAAATTTATCATTACATTGTGATTACGACAAGTGACGAATATTATATAATGCATATAGTAAATTTAGTACACTCCCGATTATCCGGTTCACGACTTTAAGAATTTAGCTCTATCCTAATTTTCTTTTATCATAATTAAATAAGGAAGGCAAGGCTTTGCATTGGCAACATTGTCAAGTCAATGGAAACGGACATCTGCTTCTATCCTTCTACATGTTGTGAGCAAAATATGATAGGAAAAATGCAACATTCTGCTCGTTGTTCATTATTTTGTCAATATGTAGCTGAACTCAATATCTAGTTACAATCAGCATGGTTCCTGATTATAAATACACTGTACGTACAATATATTAGGTTGGGCAAAAAGAAATCCATAATTTTTATACGAACTTCAAGAATTTATTTAACATGTTTCGGTTGTCCGATTTAGGTCAAATATGCACCGTTTTGTTAAAAATTTTTTTGCCATTTTAAAGGTAGCTTTATAACGCCTCTCTCATAGAAGTGTTGGTCCCTATTGATAAAAAAAACTCTCGTTAGCGACTTTCACAATCTTCTCTTGATGCAGATTTCTTATCACTAAGTAAGTTTTGCAATGTAAGGAAAAGATGCTGATTGCTTGTTGCCAGATCTGGACTGTATAATGGATGCATTAAAACTTTAACTCCAATCTAATATGAAAAATGCTCTTGGGGTGTGTTTAATGCTGTTAAATGAGAAGATTACAGAATTTATATTAAAATGTGAACAGTTTATATCACATAACTTATTCCTTCTCTGATAACTTCTTGCAGTGATATATAAACTTTTGTAAACTACCAGTGTAGTATATAAACTACTAGTACAGAGTTTTCAATTTTAACTCATGATTTTACAGACAGTTGCTTCTAAGATTCATTTGGCCAGAGCCGCATTCATATTTTACGGGTTTTTAGATAAACGTAAGGCTTAGTACCCAATAAGGAGTGACAAAATACATTTCGAACAATGAATTTTTTATCAAAATCTTTTGTCTTCTTTTTTCAAAATCTTTGGCCTATCCGGCTGTCTGGAGATTCAGATGTTAAGTATAAATGGTTTACTGTAGCACAAAATGAAATATAGTAGTTTAAATATGATGTAATATTGATTTTTATTAGATATTTGAACTTTTAAGGGAGATCGCAGTGAAATTCCATTAAAAGAAAGTTTCAAAATTGGAGTATCGATTTATCATCTCAGGTAATATCTATGAAACTTTCAACTTAAAAGTGGGATGGGACATTCCTTTTACATTATAATCCAGATAATTTAATCATGTGCTTCATTTGGATTTAGGAGATTTTTTAAATTTTCATTTTACTGCTTTAAATGCCATCTTTATACATAATTCGATGTACCGATCAAAGTTTCTCTTTTTTGTGTATACTTTAAAATGGAACCAAATTAATAAATAAAAAATTAATTAGATAACTAATAAAGGATCCCGTAACTTTGGGAGACTTTGAATAATTTTTGAGCTATTTTCAACCAACTGAAACCTATGTTCTCATTTGATACGTCAATTATTTAAATTCGGATTAAATATTATTTAAATCATTTTAGCATTCTAATTTTTTTGTTATTTCCAAATTTGCATGTAAACCACTTTGTTTTGCTGTTGCCTAACAGATTCACAAGCCAATGGCTCTGACAGTCTTTGTATTGCAGTATTCGGATTTCATTTTTAAAAAAATGTCGCAATTTTTCATCGTCTTATTTAAAATTACTTTAATTTTATAACACAAGATATTGAAACCAACTCACTTGAAAGCAATACACAAGTAACTACTCGTTATTTCCGTTTTATAGAATATATGTTGCTTAAAAAGTTAAAGTTACTACTTTAAAGATACTAACAAAAACAATGAAAAATATCTTAGTTTAGTAGTTCGGGGAAGAAGATTTAAAGCTTGTAATGATTATTAAGATTGCAAAACTGAATCTGATACAGCTTGCATATATATAAAAAAAAGTATAATCAAAACGGAAATGAGGCTAGAAAATTACAATTTCAGCAATTCAGCATGAACAAAAATTTATCCAGTGGATAATTTGGCGACAGAGAAGACATAACTTTAAAAATCTATCTCATATTTTTCTCGATTTATCCAAGTAACCCAGGATGAGAATGGGAGGGGGATAGTGAAAATATTTACGTGTGTGACGTCGTCTGCGTGAATGGAGAGAGCCGCTGACGGAATGTTTGGGCAGAAAGGCGGCACGATAAACCGCGGTGTTAATAGATATTATCTGCGATTTCGTCCAGCTCGTTACAAATGTTTGTTTACTATTTCCATTCAGCTCGGCTGATAAGAGTCGTCTGGGAAGCAATTCATTCAGAACTTTTTCCGAGACAAATAACCATCTTGTAAAAAACGACGACCAGCTTTCCAATCAGCAAATGAAAAGTCTGGGAAGTCATACGGAATGTATAGATGCATATCATATGGAATGTACGGATGCATATCATATGGAATGTAGAATTCAAACTTTAACCAACTAACTTTTCGAATAGATTGTTTTCGACTTTCTGAGGAAATATATTATAATATACCAACTAATTTACCAATATTGTTTTAGTTTATCAGGTAAAAATTGAATGGGTTTGAAAATATCAAGTATTACAAATGTGGAAAATACCCGGTCCTAGTGGGACTATAATTTTTTTAAGCATATGAATTGTTAATTATTATCTAACGAAAGTTATTGTAGAAAATCTCATGCACATTGTCGGAGCTCTAAACAAATGTAAAGTACAAACTGGTACACGGAGCGTTGTTGCCTCAGAAGAAATAATTTTGGAAATATAGTTTGAAATTTAAAATACTGTTTTGTTTAATTAGGAAAGATAGAAAGAATAATATTTATTTCCGAATAAAATAAGAATAATATTCATTGATTCATTGATGATAAAAGATATATAAATGTGAAGCGTAAATTATATAATTATTCTTTTTTATTAACTTTATTATTCAAGACTTTAGGGTTGGATTTTTTTGTTTGTTTTTATATCAACAGAAACAAATAAGTGCCAGTAATAAATATTCAAAGTTTCATCGCAATCGGATGAAAGGTAAGGCGGCGCATAAGAGACATACAGACAAACATTCGCTTTTATTTATACAGATATATTTTTCAAAAAAAGAATACATACATATGAGTGTGTGTGTAATGATATCTCTAAATCTAAATTAAATCCTCGTTAATTTCCTAATTTTTATCTTAACTTAATCTGTATTGAATTAACTCTAAAATGATCTCTTATTTCCTTATCCAATTCTAAATTTTTATTTAATTAATTCAACACGAGCTCTATAAAACTTCTAAAAGCAGCAATTCTCATACTCCGTGTGAAGGGATACATTTCTGACATTCTAAGTAAATTCTTTTAAAAGATATCAATAGTATCCTTACCTAAATCGACATATGTAAAGAATCCCAATCGGAATCCCATGATATAAAATTGCCAGGGAAAATATTTCACATTTTCTCACTATCGCTCTCTTTTTGTTATCATTCTGTACTATAGATAGACGTATCTGATTGCTTCTTGCTTGTACATAAATTATGTACCCAGGATTGAATAAAGAGAAGTTTTTTAAATATTTTTTTAAAATGCTGTCTATTCGACCACGAAACTGCTTTAAAAATCTGTGATTACATCACAGGTAATTAAAACTGGAAGTTTGTTTGTCTCTTTATTTGAAAGTTATACAATTCAATACCTTTCTTAGCATTTAACAGAAGTAGCTGCACTAATTAAAAGTGTTTTGCTGTTCTCTCTAAGAGATGAAATTTGAATCGAAATATTATGTTTCTCTGCTGTAATCTCTGAACAAACTATCTCTCAAATTTTTACACAAAATTCCATTGGATTTATCGTGACATAAATTTCATTGCCGTTAAATTATTCTCCTCTGATTTGTAAGAGTTTTGTTAAAGTTATTTTAAACATATTTTTAACGACTTTTTTTGTCGAAATTGTAAATTTGTTTTTTTGTTTTATCAAAAATATCATCCACGCGATTCTCTCAATATGAAAGCTACATCATTATATGCAAATATCTCCATTTATGAACTTATTGTTTATTTATTTGTTATTTATCTATTTATTTTTTTTTTGTTTATTTATTAATTTTTATTCATTTCATTATTTATTTACTTATTATTTATCTATTCATTTATATACTTATATAATTTATTCCTTTGATTTTAATACGCAGAGTAAAAGTGAAATTTGCACATGCAAGTACAGTATTTAAGCATTGACATTTAAAATTTCGATTTCTTTAATTGTTTGAACAAATTTTGTTTCATATTTTAGCGTCTTTATAATTTTCAATGTGCCCTCTGGGCATGTAATCAGATTGTTTTTAAATATTTAGATTGCATTCACGAACAATATTGTTTTATGTTTAATTGTTTGAATAATATCGCATTATACTTAATAGGTTTTCATCGCAATATTATTTGCCACACGGCAAAACTAAAACTGCCATTTAGGCCAAAGCTTTAAATAATTAATTAACCCATTCACTTCCACTACCCTCGCCTGATATCAGGATCATCTATCTAATGAGATGCCCCCTTCTTTGCTATCGTTTAATTGTAGTAGTGAAGGTGTCATCTAATAACATAGATGGTTTGGTCCTAGAAAGGAACTCTCACGTGTTATCTCGTAGTTGGCAGTCAACGTGTTAATTAATTATTAGGATTAAGGTTACTAACACTTATAAGAAACTGAACGGTAGAATTTGAAACCTGCTAGACTTAAAAAGTGTTAATCAATTTTTGTTTTCTTGCATGCAAATAGAACGAATAAACACACGTTGATCCCCGAAGATTTTATAACGGAGATCTCTGGCTGGTTAGACATAAAATAAAGGTTAAAAAGTAATTCACATTAATATTAAGAAAATAAATAACTGGAAAGACTCTTTTTTTAACAACTGAATTTTTGGAGTCTTGCTCTTGTCAGCATTTTCCACAATGCTTTTTTTCCCCGCTTTCTCTTCTTCATCGACCGACTCGCCGGAAATAGACCTTCTGTCTAGACGCACTCCCTCCCCCTCCCTCCCAGACTCTTCATTACCGGAGGGGTTTTAAAGTACCGAAGATAAATATCGGCCAGACGACACACAAAAGCAGCGCTCACAATGATCATTATCAGGCCATTGAACGAATTAACACCATCGGCATCCGGAACAGAGCCGCGGAATCCACGTCGGGGCCTACGTGAGACA
>JAPMOQ010015492.1:1550977-1575127 GCA_026543055.1 Argiope trifasciata | reverse complement strand
TTTTAATTTCAATTATTAGCTAAAAATTATCTTCTAAAAACACATAGATTTTCTCGTATATTCAGTCTGATTCGAATAATTTAAATTCAAAATTTCTCTTGTTGATTGTGAGGTATTTCAGAAATTTCGAACAATTTGATTTCAAGCTGTATAAAAACACAATACACATACACAAGCAAACACAACACACACACACAAAATAAATACAATTTTTTAAATTTATTATTGATACTTACAAAATGTTGTGTTTAAAATTAATGTTGAGTTCACTGTAAAATGTTGGTCATGCGAAGAAATTAACCCTTAACTGTGGAAGTGAACATTTAGGACGTTACTGGGGAGATAAGGTTTACGTGACAGCATTTTTTTAATACTCGAATCAAATTTTCTAATGAAAGTTTTAGATTGAAAATCATTTAATATTTTCTGCAGATATTTTCTTACTATATAAATATACTTTAGAAAGTTTTCAAAATATTTTATCACCGAAGAAAGTAAATGCGTTGGAACATAAATATTTTTCTCAAATTGTAACAATAAATAATATTCTTGAAAAGACGTATTACTTTATACTTTTTAAATCATTTATTTTTCCAGTATATGAAAGTATGTAGAAAACAATATAATGTAAAATTCAAAAATCATAGGAATATTAAAAAAATTGACAGTGGATAAAATTGGCCTTTTTTTTATCGCCTTGTGTGACTTTAATAAGAAAGTTTTCTAGGGCATTTTAAACTTACAGGTTAAGAATTATTATAAAAATCAGAATATAAATTTTCTACATACATCTTATGGTATATTAATATATTTTATGAGTTTTTCAAAAAGCATTATTACTAAAAACATTAATTATGATGTTGATTAATGATGTTTGTACATGTCAAAATCAGTTGAATGCCAATTTTCATCGAAAAATTCTTCTGTGCAATTATTCCTTAAATTATTAATTATTAAAATCACTTTCTACTTCATTTAAAAGTAGAATAATAGAATCAGTAAATCAGATGAAATTTCGGGGCCCAAGTTTTCGCACCATCTGCTAAGCCTTGTTTATCACTGGCACACTAACGCGGATGAGCGGTCTGAGTGACGACGCTAAAAGAAATAAATGAATTGTTTTAAAAACCATCTGCTGAAATCGGTTGAAAAAGTGCCGGTGTATTGAAGGTTACGAAACAGGAAGTCATAGGGTCAATCCATTTAATTGAGCGAAAAATGGAAAAGGGGTGAGCGAAAGTTCATGGCTAACAGTCTCTCGGACCACAAGTTCCCAGTTGAGAGTTAAAACTAATACTAATAAATTGGATGACTGTATTAGAAAATTTGTATTAATTTGTATTAATTTGTATTTTAAAGCTAATTCTGTAAACATGGATCAAGTCACCTCGTGGAACCACATAAAATTAACTTATGTGATAAAAGATGTATGTACTCCTCAACTAAGATCTTTGGCATCCATAATAGTGCAGAAAAATCCACGAAGGGACCTACATGAAACAGTAGATGTGGTGAAAAGTGGTAACAATTCAAGTCAGGAAATAGGAAACACAAGTAATTATTCTTACTGTCTTTAGCAAAAATCTAATTAAAATTATCATAATGTTATTAGACACTCAGTTTAAACTTAAATTATTAAATAAAATAAAAAGTATATTTATTATAGATATTTACAAAATACAATATATAAAATTTATATTTTGTTCCCTATAGAATGTTATCTTATTGTTAGCATTATATCATTCACTATATCATTACTTATTTGAAATCAAACGCAACCAGTCCCAGCGAATCAAGAGATTACCTCAGAAGTCTAGTAAATAGTAACAATAACTGTATTGAAAGAGTTGTGTTCCGATTCTGATTCCATTCAACCTGGATCTTGCCACCTAGTGGAATAACACAGAAATTAATTTGGGATACCAAACTGCATCTCTTCTTTCACTAAGAAAATAACTTCAATTAGCGATTAAAACAAAAAATTAAGAGAAAAATATGTTTATGAAATTTCATATGAAGATATCATTTCAGGTTAATTTTTGTTTACAACACTTACCATATTTGTGTGTGTTTTTTTTTCATCTTTTGTAACAATTTTTAGGAATTATTCGAATGAAAATATTGATGGAAATCAAAAATATAATTTATAATCAGTTCCTTTGACAACTTGTTAGTCGGTACGAAACTTAATCATAGAGACAATATTCTTTCTTTGGACTTTGTTACAAATGTTTTCAAATTTATTAGACCATTGATTTATTGGGTCAATTAAAATAATAAATTATCTCTTAAAATTTAGAGTTTGTTCAATAAGAATAGTCTTCTGAACAATATTTAAAAAAAAAGTATTGTGTTCACTTTAGTAAACTGAAAATGTACACAATACGCACATACGTGACGAAAAGAACACTTTATTAATAAAAACAGTAAAAAAAAAAAAGGTTTAATTTAAATATACCGATATCCTAGTCTGAAACAGGATGAGATTTATTTTAGGATAAGTCTTTTTATTCTGATCCATGGTCAGATGACGAAATTTCTCTGATTCACTGATGTGTCCGATAACTTCTGATTCTCGCTTACCAAATTTGAATGATATACTAAAACATTTGACTCACCTTTACATATGTTTAATATCAAAAGAATCACATATATGATGAATCTGTGATGGAATATAGTTTCAATCCTAGAACTTTTTGATCCCAATTTTTATCTCAAATCTTACTTATAAGTAAACATATTAAAAATTATTAGCTATACTGAATTTTCAAAATGTTAGATAAATAAGATTAATATTAGATACTTAAGGTTTGATGTCTCTATAAAAAGATCAAAAGAAGATTGTTTGATGCCTGTACTACAGAAAAAAATTTTGATGTCTGCACATCATCTGTAATAAAAGATGGCCCTTTTTATAATCTAAGGAATCCCATTTTATTACCCCATTTTTGAATCCAATTTCTGAATTAAGAAAATCCTATTCAAAGGAGAAGAAAAATTATTAAAACTAAACAAAATCTTCTTTTTAGTTTTTAAAGGGTTTATAATAAAGATATACAGTTCAAATTAACCCTTACTTATAGAAGTGGCTCCTGTCTGAAAAACACTTTCCAAATTCCATTAAATTACATTTAACATATTATTTTATATAATATCAAATTGATGTTAATATATTTTAATTTCATCGTTTAGCATAACTTTTATTTGTTTCAATAATTTTTTTAATAAAATAATGTAGAAATATATGACATTACTGCTAAAAATTTAACTGTCGCATAATGTGCGTCCATTCTATAACAGCGTAAATTTTTCGTATCTGTGTAACAAAGGGTTAAAGAAAAATTACATAAATAAAATATTCAAAATATTTACTTAATTCAATTATAAAATTTCCAAAGAGTTTTCTTTTGCAAGCCCTGTTTCAATATAGGTAATATTAATGTATATGAAGCAAAAAAATGTAGAAAAAGAGTAAAATCTGTAAATTGTAAAAGTAGAAAATATTCCAGTAGAAAAATAATGTTAAAGTAGAAAACACTCCAATAGAAAAATAAAAATGTAAAGGCATAAAATATCCCAGAAAAAAAATGTAAAAGCAGAAAGTATTCTAGTTGAAAAAACTGTAAACCAGAGAATACTCCAGGGGGGGAAAATGCAAAAGTAGAAAACATTCCAGATGGAAAAAAGACATGCAAAAGCAGAAAATACTCCAGCAGAAAACGATTACAAAAGCTGAAAATACTCTAATAGAAAAAAAAATTGTAAAAGCAGGCAATACATCTGCAGAAAAAATTGTTAAAAGAGAAAATACTCTAGCTGGGAAAAAAAATGCACAAGCAGGCAATACATCTGCAAAAAAAATTGTTAAAAGAGAAAATACTCTATTTGGAAAAAAAATGCAAAAGCAGTAAATACTCCAGAAGAACCCTTCCTAACACCATCACAAAAGTAGAAAATACTCCACTTGTAGGAAAAATGCAAAAGCAGGAAATACTTCAATTTGAAAAAAAAAATATGCAAAATCAGTAAATACTCCAGCAGAAGCCTCACCATCACAAAAGTAGAAAATACTCCAGTTGAAGGGAAAAAAATGCAAAAGTAGAAAATACTCCAGTTGAAGGGAAAAAAATGGAAAAGCAGAAAATACTCCAGTTGAAGGGAAAAAAATGCAAAAGCAGAAAATACTCCAGTTGAAAAAAATACTAAAGCAGAAATACTCTAGTTGAAAAAATTGCAAAAGCAGAAAATAGAAATACTCCAGTTGGAAAAAGAAATGCAAAAGGGTAAATACATCAGAGAGTTTCAATTATTCTGTAAAAATCAGAACCCTTTCCGTCACTACCAGAAAATTAGAAAGTACTCCACTTAAAGGGGAAAAAATGCAAAAGCTGGACATACTCCATCGCTAAAAAATGCCGGAAACAGGAAATGCCCCAACAGAAAAAAAAATTGCTACACAGTGAAATAAATAAATTATTATCAAATTATGATTATCATCTAAAATGTTTACTTTGATACTGCTTGCAAATCACTCGCCCACTCATTTTTATCATTGTCAATAATATTAAAGCAAAGTATTTAACAAAAAAATAGTCTTTAATTTCTCATCAAATGCGCAGCTTTTCGCGCTTTTGTTACAGAAGGGTTGCAATGCCTCAACTCACAAATAAGTTTCATTCAATCTGACAATGATGAAGGTTATGTTTTCGACTGCACTCGACATCGCGCGTGCTTTCCATATTTGTCTTAAATTGAGGAGAATCCTTGGATGTTTTCAGCGCGCTACAGTAAAACAGTATCAACCATACACGTGCCGATTTCATGGTGCTCAGAATCTCGACGCATGCAACAGTTTGAAAACAAGCGAGTTTCAGCATTAGACTCCTCCCTTCATCCGAATAGATTGTCTCAACTATTCTGTAAATATGATAGGATGAAATTATCATCGCCAAATGTAAGATTCTGTCATTGAGCAATCGAAATTGACGAGCTTTAGATAATGGTTAGATTGGAGATATCTGCTAGACACTCCCAATTTTATTGATGTAAGAATATTGATTTTAGCTTTAAATTGATTTAGTCTCCGATCCTTCTTGATAATCCATGAAATAAACTAAATTAAATTATTATTATTGTGTGAGAAACTGATGTAATTTTAGTTTAGAGGTTTATATAAATAGCATATATTTTTTACCTGCGTTTAGCAGTATTGAATTATTATTATTTATGTTTCTTTGAAAGCAGATTCGTTTTTGAAAGGTTGACCTGCTTTTACCAGTATTGCTTTATTATTACGTATGCTTCTTTGACAGAATTTGCGTTTTTTAAAAATTGACATAGAACTATGTCATCATTTTTCATTTTTCTGACATCATCATTCCATCATTTGAATGGAATGTAATTTCTTTAGGAGGAAATTAAATAATATATTTTTTATAACATGTTAAAAAGATACTCCATTCACGTTTAATAACAGTTTTGATACAAGATTTTTTTCATCCCCCCCAATGTGGAAATATCACTACATTTATTTTTAAGCAAGAAACAATAATGGATTTGACTTCTGTTTTCAGATTAATCCATTACAAAATCATTTTATAATCTCAGAAATTAGAAAATAACAGCTTGTGTTACAAAAATATTGTTTTCATAAAAATTCTATATAAATGAAGATGTTTAAAAATTTATTAGTAAATGGTTTAACATTTGGAAATCGTATTGTGACGGAAACGCTCGTTATCCAGCTATCTGATGATATTTTCTTTTGTAAGAACATGGTGCTGTTTTGTTTAGGGGTTTTGAAGTTCAAAAACGCTTTGGCAATAAATGAAATATAAAATTTTCAATTTCAAATTTTTTTGGATGGCAAAAACGTTTGGGAGCTCTTATAAACCAGTTTATACTGGATAAGGACTTAAATTAACTAAAACTAATAATGACTTTAATAAATAATAATTTTCTCAATTAAAACTTGAAATTTGTGATCGTAGTTCTCATTTATATATATACATATATTTTGAATTAATTTATTAAGTTGATTGATAAATTGTGAACAAGTAATTTCTAGGGAAAAATATTAGCCAACGAGTAAAATAAAGATTGATAGTATATCTAGTCATATAATTCTATTGAATACTTTCTGTTTGGATTTTAAATTCCTTCTTTTTTGTAATTTATGCATTCTATGTACTATCGGTGCCACGGGCGAGAGTTACATCGTAAATGAGGAAGAGAAGCTCCAGATATGGCGGTTGACTCTCCCATTCTTGTGAGATACAAGAAAATATGGAGGTCTGACTCCTCCCAACGATGACGAGATGTACTTCCTTAGAGAAGGGTTGTAGCGTGGCCGGTGATGGCCCTAAGAACTCAATCGCAGTTCCCACCAGTGTTGCTGTTGCTGCAATCTGGTCAATCCAGTTTTTCCTTGATGGACAAAATCAACGGTAATGGTTTTCCCAAAACTTCCTCTCATACATTCTAATAAACATAGACATTATCATATCGGAAAATACTTTAGAGGTTATAGGCGAATAATAATTAATAAGTATTAACTTTTGGCATAAATTTAGCATTTTTACTATATCTGTCGTGTCATTCTTGGCGAGTGTTTTGGCTATCGCTTCCTAGCATGCATCAACAGTATATAAAATCTAGTTTGTGTTTTACATACATTTTTGTCAGCCAGTTGCAGCAAAATTTTTCCTCCAGAGCTATATTTGTAATCACAAAATCCCATATATTTAAGTCTAATTTGATACGTTTAAGTCATCACGCTTGTGAATTATCGCATTTATATGTTTTTAAAGTATAGACAACAGACAGGCATACATTGGTTGAAGTTGGTTCTAAATTTGAAAGGTGCTTACAGTATAGATTTTAAATATGTGCACCGAATTTTATCTCTCTACTTCTCTTGTTTTTATAATTATCCTATTAACCAACAACTGAACGGACGAAATTTCTTTGAACAGATTTTACTCAAAATCGATAGAAATCGGCAAATTTTGAGTAAAGACATTTTGCCAAATTTCTATCAGCTAAGACTAAGCGTTTCGATTTATCTTTGTATTAAGACAGATATCTTCAAAAAACGTTTTTTTGAACTCATTGATAAAACGTGGAGATTTGTCAAAATTTCGAGTTTGATTTTTTGTTTTTTGTTGATTACTACACTTTCTCTTAAGAGAAAGTAATAAAAAAGATTGATAAAAAGAAAACATTCGCGGGGTTGTTGGCGTTGTTTACTAGAAACTTGAGCAATATTATTGGGCGCTAGCCAACATGACTCTATTCCTTGTTAAGTATTGTCCGTTTGAAACAATATTGTGTTCTTCCTCTTCTTTCAAATAAATTTGAAAAGATAATTCTGTAATGTAAGAGGAGTTTTGAGGTAAGTTAAGCTTCACAGGAGTAAATTGTCTTGAAATATGTATGACTTTGATAGTTACAGCTAAAATAAGTATCTCCTGTTCACCAAATGATTGAATCTTCTGCCAAGAGCTATACTGTCTGGATAAATGAGAGTTTCGCACTCTTTGACATGCCTCAAAAATCTTTTTATTGTTCTATTTTTACAGTTTCTTTTTACTTCTGTCTTCCATCTAGACACCAGACAATTTATACTGTTATTTTTTCGTGTTGTCTTAGCTCTTTTCATTTACCAGCTACTCAGCGAGTCAAAACTTCAACGTACTTTTGTTTTCTCTTTCCTGCGTATTCTCCTTTGTTGACTGTTTTTGTAAATCACTTTGCTTTTGTATAGAATTGACTATTTTTGATATGTTTCATGTTTTTTTAGTTAGTCTCGAATGATTTTTTTTTACCTTTGATTAAATTTGTATGCAGTATGGATTGAGTTTATATAAAATTACACTTTTTAACTCATTTAATTAATTGCTGTGGATTTGGAAATAAAACAAGTAAGGTAAATTAAGGTAAGGTTTCAATTCTAATAATAAGGTAAGATTTCAATTCCTACTTGTTAGCAAAGAATTTTTTTTTATTTTAGTTATATTTTATTGACTAATTACCAAAAAATTATTGATATTTGTAAGAATTGAACATGCATTCTTCCCCTTCACGTGAAAAATACTGAAACTCGTGCGTTTTACCTATTGATCTACAGCCTGTTGATTTGAATATCCATTACAAGCTGGTAAAGCTCTATTTAAAGTATTAAAAATTTAACTGAATGAATGAATTAATTAATGTCTAAAAAAAACTGTATTAACATCAAGTGTCATCCTTTACAAGTTAAAAAAATGCATTTGAATTCGAATGGATGAATAAAAAATATTTTACAAACGATTGAAAATTTGAACAAGATATATATATATATATATATATATATATATATATATATATATACAGGGAGAGTGTGAACTAATACTAGGAATGGGCAAAAACGCTATGAATATTGTAAACGATCAGCATCAAGATAAAAGTTGAATTCATATTTTTCAACCTTAATTATTAATGCATATGAAAAGTAGTTTAACATCCGATATAAATTAGATGCTTTGAATTCTTTAACATTCAAATCCTTCCCTTAAAAGGACGAGTATAACTCATCATACGACTGAAGTTACTGTTGAATATAGTAATAAATCCGTTATAAAATTTCTAGTGTAATAAATCTGGTCAGCACTTTTATTACTTCTGTTAATATTATAGATCACAATTACATATTGTTTACATTAGACTTCTGAGGTAGAAGCTTTGTCCAAATTATTGCTAATGAGCGGATTTCATTTTTATAAACATTTAGTATGAACATAGGTCTTATTAGAGGAAAAACATGTCATGAAATAAATTTCATAATTAATAAGAATAGAGAATCTATGAAGATCAAGGTGATTTAGGGATTTAGAAATATCAGAAGAAATAATCATACATTTATCTGATACTGATAGTGAAACTAATAAAGTGAAATATTATCATGAAAACGAAAAAGCAAAAATTGATTTTAGCGAAGGCTCTGGAATCATTGACACATCATCAGAATGGATTTGATAGTGTGCTTGAGATGAAAACTTGTTACTGATTACTTGCTTAAATGTGAAAACCAAGGCCCTCAAATTCGAAATCTTTAGAGGTTTTTGAAAAAAATCTTTAAATATTGAGTTTTCTTAAATAAAAATTAAACAGCTATTTCATGCACAATTTTTCATTATGAAAACCTTTTGGGAGGGGTAAGGAAAGTTACGGTTGAAATTTCAAAATGGTAAAAGGTAGAAATTTTTAAAATCTAGCTGCAAAGAAAATAAAAATAAAATTCTACATTAATTCTGAACCATTAAAAGACAGATAATATCATTTAAAAAAAATCTTTATTCGAATGCACTTGTAAAGATTTATACGACATGCTGTCTATTCAAGGTAAATATTTATTTTCAAAATTTACACGATTTTCAAATAAATCCAAGTTTTTAAGTTAAATGAAACATTTTGTTAAACTACAGTTATTCATTAGACTATTTTATATTATTTTTATGAACGAATTCAAAAGTTCATGAATATTTTCTATGTAACTTGCTAATTTACCAAATAAGTAATAGTTTACCAAGTTCTTTTAACCCTTTATTTACTGACGGTACTCAAAAGTACCATGTAAATATGGTTTATATCTTCGTAATATGAATATTTTTTCTTATGGTATTCAAAAGAACACTGTGAATGTAACTGAGATAGCAAGTGTTAATATAAGCTAAAAGTAGAAATTAAATTTTTTTAATTATTAATTAGATTAATTAAGATGTTTTGCTGAGTTAAAGTTTTTTTTTGGAGACTCTAAGATTATTGCAAAAAGAAAATCAAATAATCGAATCGGGTCCAAAAATTAACGGCAAAATAATTCCATAAATGAAGGGTTAAACCTCGATTTTTCTCTTCTATGAGCTATTTGCCTCCATAATTTAATACATGGGCATCTTAAATTCTTATTTTTATTAATAATTGTACCAAGATTTTAATTTTATCATTGATGAGCAAATGCATAGTAATTATTATTCCTCATGATAAATTATCCAATGTTTGTAGTCTTTTTTCTGGATGAATAAATATGAGATTAATTTCATATTAGATGAACCAATAAGTCCAGAGTTTATTGTAATACTAGTTAACAATTGTGTAACAAGTATGCTTTTATTTCTTATAAACTAATTTAAATGAATACTGTTGGAAATTTAACTCATTGTTTCAGATTTCTCAAGTTGTATTTATACGTGGAATTGAAATGTGAAGAAATAAGACTGTTATTGAAAATAAAAAGGTTCACGTGAACATAGATAAGTTGTTTTAGTATATTATAATCCAAAGTCTAAACGATTGAGTTAAAGAATTTAATTCAAAAATATTCTATATCTGTACTGCTGTAGCTGCTTATAATTCAAAGAACTGTACGTTAAGCGTTCCTATAGAACACAATATAGTTCTTTTAGGTTTATCGAAACCATATTACATAATGCAGAATGTAAGCTCTTGTTATTGCAGAATTTTTTCATAATATAAAAGTCAGTTTTGCTATGCTGCTCCAAAGAGGTATATTTAAATTTCTATACTCTTTCGTTGCTTATAGAACGCTTGTTACATTCATTAGGTCATTATATTAGGTATATACGTTTATGTTGCGTCACACAAAAAATTATATTAGATAGGAAGTCTCTATTCATATACCATTTTTTTTAAATAATTTACTATTGGGTTGAGGTATAATTATCAGGCGTTTTAAGAATATATTATCCGGCTCTCTTGTACACTATTTATTATGAAAAAGGAAACATTAAAAATTCAACTGTAATTTTTAAAAATGATTATCCAGAGCGTAGTCACTATCTACTTCAATAAATATTTTCTTTTTGCTTGGAAGATGGTCGATTATACGAGCAAAAAATTCACATTTCTAGGAGACAACCATGCTTTTTTTAAACTGAAACATTTATAAAATAAGAATAAAGTAAAATAAGAAATTTTAAGTTGAAAATAAGAAAATTTAACAGGTGTCAATAATACATTTACAAAAATGTTCAAAACCACTTCTGGTGGAAACAAATTGATTAAAATCTGGAGGCAAGTTTATATTAATGGCCTGGAGAGCCAGTCTTAGATTCTGTTTTGCTCCTGCAAACTTGGAACATAGAAGCAGCACATGTTGAAATTTTTCCTCGCCATCGATGTTACAATCATAGGTAGATGATGAAAACAAGTTATGTAAAGACTTATTAAAGTCACCATGACCCGTGATAAATTGGGTTATTCTATAATTTATATAAAAATGGTGGCATGACAGTTTCTTATTAATGGATGTGCATCGTAGACCATTCAGTGACTTCAGCCACTAAGCTATCGTCATAAGTTGAGTTCGCCTGCAGTTTTTAGCAACCTTCTTTCTTTTGTGGATTTTGAAGAGAAGGCCATGATTCTTCTCCAGTGACAAGATCCTTCAGAAACGAACCCCGCTTGGTTTGTGGAAACAAATCGGTGACAATCCGGATACTTTTGTTATCGTTTTTGTCGCTGAGTTCGTAAAATCCCATTCAGCCAATGGTTCCAAGCTTTTTGAGACGGCGCATGGTATCCACATTGAAGTCGTCAGCCAGCATTCGAGTTGTCAAATTTTCGTCCTTTTCCAAGGGCTGTCAAAATCCGATGGTTGACCTTTCTTTGGCTTATCTTCCAAACTAGTGTCACCAGATTTAAAACAGACAAAGCATTTCCTGCATTGACTTTCTCTGGTTGTGCCCTCACCGAAAAGTTCTTGTAATCTCGAAATGCTTGCTCTGCTTTCAATTCTTTTAAAAAATGGTACAGTATAATATGATCAAATGTGAGTGTGATTTTCAACAAGTATTCATATAACCTAAAAGTAGAAAAATATTTTCCTTCACAAATTTATAAGAAGTTATAATTTTTTATTAAAATATAACATGTCAAAGAAATACCTGATAATTATGAACCAACCTATTGCAATAGAATTGATTTTACAGATCATTAATTATCCAGATATCTATTATTCGAAGATAACGTTAATGGATTTTCAAACGAATTTTATTGTTAATTTTTTTAAAGAAAAACCAACTGCTTTTCGAAAATAAAAAAAATGGATTGCAATTGGAGTCGAATTTCTCCGATTTTCATGACATAAAGGTTTATGAAACAGTTAGAGGCATGAAGTTTTATAACTAAAAAAAACTATTTAGAGAAAAATGTATAAATGTAGTTCGATTCTTAAGTATTTCTATAGTAATGTGATTAAACATTTTTTTTTTTTTTTTGAAAAAAAGGGCAATGTAAAAAATTTGCATAATAAATGAGTTGAAAAATTTAATTTTGTGCAACAGGGAAAAATATCGATTTTTATTCGATGTTATTTCATTATTTCAAAGGATAAAATTCAAAGAAAATAACGAAACTCAGGAACATTCCCGAATCTTTTCTTTCAATGGTCAATCTCTTGATATTTCTTATCACGAATGAATCTTTCAGAGGTCTTTCTAATGTATTTTTATCGCTTCTCTTAATTTTTTATTTTTATTATAAGAGCAATATTGTGTAGTATTTTCTGACATATTTTTATTATTGCACTTCTGTAAAACTTTGTGGGGCAAAAATAAATCATGCTTTAGTCTCTATTAACCAAGTTTTTGATTATTGAAAGTTATTAATACTCCAATCAGTCTAAGAAGTCGAGATTCTACTGAATACAGTTCACATCAACTCAGAAACTTTATAAAAAAATATAAATGTTTGAATTTTTTTTCTCTTCTATGAAATGAATGAGGACTGAAGGATTAGTTAATACCTGTGCGCTCTTTACAATAACCATTTTATAAGTGGACAAGTATAGTATTGCAAAATATTACATATTGCTGTTTATAATATAAAGAACTATTTTTATTGTACATGTTCTTTCGGGTGCTTCTTATGATTCCTCTGCAGTTTTACCAGCTCAAGTAAGTTTATCTTCAACTTTTCCAGTATAATACTAAGAATAATAAAAAGCGTACAAAAAATAATACAGACACTTGTTTTTGAAAAATTATAGGTATATCCTGCAAAACAATTTATGATTTTAAATATTTTTAATGTGGTACAGACATTCCTTTTTCAGTGTGTGAATTATTTTTAAAATATTAGGTTCAAACTATGCCTTGAATAAAGAACAGTTTATCAAGTCATTCCTTTTTATAGCATCATGACGACTGAAAATTTATAAAGAGAGCAAAATTTACAAACTATTGTGAACAAATTGAAAATTTTATATAATAATATTTTACGAGTTCATACTTATTTCCATAAATTTGCGATGATATTGGAGGCGTACTGTAGAATATTTTATCAATCGTTGTTCTTTCTTTCTAAATTTCAAATAATTTATAAATGTACTCATTTGTGTTGCATTGCCTTTTATTTAATTTCATACATTTGCAAGGCAGTTTTAAATACACGGATTTACTCCTGCTTCCAAACAGATTTGCTTTATTTTTTTTAGATGAGTGTGGAATCAATGAGTTTGAAAAGACATTTATTGGCGGGAAATCTCTAATTGGTAAATTGCATCATTATATATTTAAAAGTTCCAGTCAAACAAAGTGAAAAACAGCCTGTAAAAGCAAATACAATTGTGTCTTAAATGTTTCAAATGAAACGACTGTTTCACACTACCAAGATCTAAAATTTAAATCACTCTACTTCCTCATAATATTAGACGCCTAAACATCAGGCAGTACAACTGTTTGACTCTTGGTGCGGGCCACATGCCAACGTATGAAGTGATAATGAAAGTGAGGCTTCATTCCAACTTCTGTTGGAAAAGTGCCTTTGAAAGAGAGAGAAGTCTGTTATATTTTATGGTGAGAAACATAATTTCTGACACTTTACTAAGTAGTAAGACAAAACAGTTCTTGTACGTATCTACTTTTACATCAGTTACCTTGTTTAATTTCGAATTGCCAGTCAGCATTTTACAGAGTTTCAGTTACAGAAACTGTTTCAGGGCTGAGAACACTTTTTTATACGCTTATGATTTAAAATGCACACTTCGCTTTTTTGTGTTGTTATATGGCTTGTATTTATTTTAAACATATGAATAAACAAAAGTTATCTCTGATTAAAGTTATTAAATTGAATCTTCTTGCAACTCCAACCATCATTATGTGCAAAAAATTGACCTAATGATTTTAAAGCAAGGGAGATGATACATATGAAAAAAAATCCATTGTCATCGATGTGTTCTGAAAATTTTTATTTCCGATTATTTCTGTAACATTACGCCATTGAATTTCTATTGAAGAATATTTTCAAATTATTCTTCTTTATGATATATTGAAGAAAAATATGAGGAATGGGGATACAAAGCATCATTCTACATCATTTTAGTTTGAAATTTTATCTTGTTTATTCTAGTTATTTGATGGAGCTAAAAACTTTTATCTGTAAGAAGATTAGATAAAGCTTTGAAACAAATATGGTAAATTTTTGGAACATTTTTTTAGATATCTTTTAACACTTTCAAGGCTACCGACGAGATATATCGTCTTTCAGATACTTCCAAATACAGGTTTCTGCGGGCTAAAATTTGTCTCTTATGAAAGTTTAGATAGGTTGATAGATATATATTCAAAAGTTTAACACACAGAAACCTGGATGTAGAAGTATCTGATAGACTAGATAACTAGTTGGTGGCATTCTAAGTTTTAAAAAGTTTTTTAAAAATATGAATTCCTTCATAATATACTAGTTTCTAGATAAAAAATTATTTCCATTTTAGATACATTTCTTTTTGAATTTTGACCATTTAAATAAACTACTTTAGCTTTTGTTCAATGAAAATTTTGTAAATAGGAATGGTTTGGAAATTTACAAGGAAGAAAACTAAATATCTTCCTCTCAATCGCAAAAGGCAGATAATTTTTTGAAAGCTTTATCAATGGTTTTGTTTTCTGTACGCAATATTCTCATACAATTAAAAAAATAATTTGTTTTGGAAAACTACAAATATTTTAGCATGGTTTTTTTAAAGATGTAATACGCAGTTTCCAATCAATATATACGATACTCATATTATATGTAGCAATAGGTTACCATAGAATTATTTTAAAATTTAAAATTAAAAGTACTTGCTTATTCAAGAAAATGTGAATCAATACAAATAAAAATGAATGTTTGTCTGTATGTCTTTTATGTGCTGCCGTGCCGCTCATCTGATTGCAATAAAACATTGAATACTTATTGCTTGAATTTACGAAATGGCTGTAGGCATAGTATAACTGTCTAAAGTATAAAATATATTTTCCGATCTATTTACCGGTTCTATTAAGCAAGGATTATTGTCAAAATAATTCGCCTCTCTGTCATCTTCCTGAATCTCTCTCATCTTTCTGTAAAATGGGCAGAATTCTCACATTTTCTTTTTATGAGTTGCTTTTGATGACCTAAAAGCCCTCATGACTGAATTATCATTAACACCTACGAGTTGAAACATATTCATTACATATAAGGCTATTTCTTAAAATTTTCAACAAAAAAAAAGTAGAAACCGATAATGTCCAATTACTTTTTATCATTTAGTTTATCAATATCTATTAGAAACCCTTTTTAATTGCTACTTAATCACTGATTCTCTTTTTGATTATCAAATGTAAATGAATTTCAATTAAGTACAAGCTTAATAAACGTATATATTTACAGCACGATCCAAAACATGGAATCAAAAATTTTGTTTAAAAAGAAGGTATGTTCATAAATACGTTCACTTTCTTTTTCCTGCATATTTAATCAGGGGCTTATGTAATACTAAAATAGCTCCAAATTAAGGGAATTTATTTTGAAAAATAGAGAAAAAGTCTTTCATTTTACCCATATCAGTCATCGATTGCAATACACTATTGCGTATTGGATACACCTACGTAAACAAATACTAAATAAATAATGTTCATCAACTTAATCAAGGTCATGAACTTATAATAAGAAATGGTAAACATTCTAAGAAATATTTACTGTAAAATCAGAAAAAAATACATCCCAAAAGTATTGCGTATCAGGATATTGACACAATCGTTTTTTCCCCATCCCGCTGCTTGTTGCAAAATAGTGTTATCAATAGTATCCACAATATTATCCATCAATTTGTCATCGCCTTCTTTCAGATATTTGCACAAGTGTCTTTGTATTGCAATACACAAAGATATCAGAAAAGAATGTTTTCGAGGAAAAATCCCTGGAATCCCTAACCCAGATGATTTCAAATAATTAAAATTCTATAATTGCTATTGTGGAGTTAAAAACTAACATGAAAATGCTGGTGAACCCATTCTAGGACCTCTTAAATTAAAATAGGATTATTAGGGGAAAGGGGAAATTACAAAACATGAATAATTGTTTATTGCTGTTGGTTTAAAAACAATGAACGAATATAATTTGATGTGAAGGTCAATTATTACTAAAGATATGAAAAGATGTTTAAAGCATATTACGCATTGATTTAGTAAAATATAGGTGGTTATAATTAAAGTTTCACTTTGAAATGGTCATAAAAGAAAAATTACTAGACCAAATCTTATCAAACTTTAAAATATTTCAAAGAAAATTATGGAGATTTCTTTTCCATAATAATAACACTTAACAAGAAAAGCACGATCTTGCATGACGAGACATTATCGATTAATAATAACTTTGAAAAACCGGCTAAATTCACCTGAAAAAGGAAAAAGTAAAGATCATGTGCATGAATCATTTGTTTCTTCCTGCCCTAAACCAATTTCATTGAGTTTCATTTCAGAAATGATTAAAACATTTCATTTCGATGTCCTGTTTTACTTAACAATATTGCATACAGCGCCCATTCCTGCCTGATAGTGAATTTGTGAACATTTTTTTGGCGGAAAAGAAATTCCCATGGCATTCTTTAAACTATTTGCCAAGTTTGATATTTGTTCCAGTAGTTTTCTTTTTAATATTTAACTTTAATTATAACTACCCTGTGTAAAAATTGATGATTAATCTTCATACATCTATCATGGCAATACTAGTCATCAATTTCACCATTATTACAAATTATTTATCAGACAAAATTTAAATGTGATGCTCTGTCGATACAGGATAGATCTACTCCCGCCTGTTTTCACTTCGAAAGCGAAACTAGAGACAATTGAATGGATTTATCTACCTCAGTTTTGAAAAAGAAGTAAAGAATTTTTAGAAACAGATGTGGAAAGTTGGTTTTCTGTATATGCTCCAGAAATGACTAAAATATTTGTTCAAGCGAAAAACACTTTGAACAATTTCGAAACAATCGTAATAAGGCAAATTCTTTTCAATTGATTTTTGTGAATAATTAAGGATTTTTTCTCTTACCTTGTACAGACAGTAGTGGTGTGAAAAAGGAATTAAATAATCAATTAAGTAGTATTTATTTATTAGAAATGCACAGAAGATTGACTATGAAGCCATTAGAAAAAGACAAAGTCCTAGCACATTTAGTGTTAACCAGTGTGCTCTGCTTGCAGACTTGCTACAATACGCCTTAATTAAGTTATAAATTAGGTACTAATTTAATTAAGTAACAAAGTATTTAAGTGTGTAAATCAATTGAAAAAATGTCATTCAATAGTTTACAGTAAAATAGAACGGGAATATATTTATATGACTGATGGCAAGTGTCGATATCAATAGTTTTTAAGAGAAAATGCAAAGACAAATACAGCTGTTATTAATTCATTTTGTTCTTTAAAGGTATTTTTGTATGCTTTAGTCATCAACTAACTTCAAATCATCAACTACATTAGTTTGAAGTTGAGGTATTATTCTTTTTTTAGTAATGGTTACAAAGAATATTAAACAATATGTCAAGATTTCCAAAAGTTGTTTGATATTTATTTTGTATATTTTATTAACTATTAGCTGATAACCGGCGTGTTGTTGCAAAAGAAACAATTTCGAAAACAACATTTGAAATTTTAAATAGCTATCTTGTTAAATTAAGAATGATACTTATTTTCTTGTCAATAATGGATATATTCATTGAAATTAGATTATATATAAATTAGAAGTATAAATAATAATCATCCCAATTTTTTAAACTTTAGATATAATAATTCAATTATGCCTATAACTTTCGCGCCAGTGCAAGCAATAAATTTCAAAGTTTCATCGCAATCGGATAAGCGGTATGACAGCTCATAAAATAGGAATTAATAGAAATTCATTTTTATTTATTAGATTAGATAATTCCACTCTTTTTTTAAACAATTTGATTCCAGACATGGTGTGGGTTGATGGAATGAAAGTACTTTAATCTGGATATCCCTCTATTTTACATCTTAGACAATTAGAGAATTTAAAAAAGAAATGTTTTTAAAGTATCTCGGGAAACGAATTAATACTCTTCATTAGATCTCAACGAAGTCAAAAGAAAATTAAAATAGTTTCAGTATCTATCTAATATATGTTTGCGATATTCGATCAATGCAAATAAACTCATGTTCGTTAACTAAGGATAATTCAGAATCGAACTCTAAAGTAAAAATTTTGCATGTAAAATTATCACACATATCTTCAAGAATAATATGCAAATTATAGGATGCCACAAAATGATATCAATTCAATGAGTCACATTGACGATAGTGTAATAATATAATACATAAGAATTGGTTTAAAGAAGTAAAAATTTCCCTTTGCTGCATGTAAGACTCATAGTGCCATAATCGAATAGATATGACACAGAGAAAGCACATAGATGATTTATTATGTGGTAGATTTATTGCCCGTCAGGAATATGAGAGACAGAGGTAGCAGAGGAACTTGGAATTTCCCAAATTTTCATCGCGAGACTTGAGCGTCGATTCCAAGATGATGGGAATGTCAAAAGGTGTTACAATAGAGGTCATTTCCAAGTTACAAAGCCGAATGACGACCAATATTAGAATGCTAAAAGAAGTAGACTTGGTACGGAAAATACCTGTCTTGTAAGATATTTTCAGTCACGACAATGGAAGTTTCAAAGCAAACCATGTACAGACACCAGGGACACATTGCTCTATGTGCTAGCAGGCATTTCCTGACTGATTTGTGTTCAAGGCAACTCACAGTCGCCAGCAGTTAGCCTTGAGTGCAGAACATTCAATGCTGACTTCGTCACAGTGGATTTGTGTGATGTTTTACCAATGAATCCAGGTTTAGCTTGCGGTCTGATTCTAACTTTCATATGAAGAACACCAGGCACCCATTACCACCAAGATAACACTATTGAATGATACCGTTCCTGTGTTGCAGGATTGAGCGTTTGAAGTGGAATTATTCTAGACTCCAGAAAAGATCTGCATGTTCAAATCGAAACCATGAGAAGCCACATTTATCGAGACATCATTCTGGAACATCAAGTATGTTTATTTAGATGTCCCATAAGCACATAATTTGTGCTTATGAATCGCAACGCCTATGATCATTATTGAAACTTGTAAAAAATTGTTTTCAATCTGAGGATATCACCCATAAAAAATGAGGCCAGCATTTTCATTTGAGTTGAATCTGATAGAGCATGAGTGAAATAGGCTTAACCAACAAGTTTTAGTCCGTCAATCGCTTCAGATGTAAAAGATTTTTGCCTTTTCCAGCTGAGTAAATGAAAAGTCTCACATGAATTGCTGCTTAAAATCACTAAAAGTTCATCACATGTGCGTAATTCATCCTTTGAGACAATATAGAGAATTTGGTCGGTACGCAAGACAAAGAGGGTTCTTCATAACAATATGATGCCAGGATTCACCCCAATAAAATGAGCTAATCAGACACCATACTGATTCTTCTTGCATCAAATTATTCATCAGAACACCTTATCCAGAACTGGTAAAACTTGTTTGTTCTTCTGATCTCGATAAATATGATTTTTACTTCTGTCAAACACTTTGTTTGAAGTGCAATCATTCCCAAGTTCCGAAGAAGTGTAACAAATATACTAGAGGTGGAAGAATATAGAGTCTAGTTATTCGCATTTGCATTTTCATATGAACAGAGAAGACGCAGAATAGCTTCTTCTAAGGAAGTATTGAAAAAAATAGTTCTTCTGCAATAAGAATAATTTTGAAAACGTTTTGAAAAAACAATATTACTAAATATGCCATGCAAAGAAATATTTTATATAGATTTTTCTTTTTTTTTGTCTTTTTCATATAACTTTAATAAAATAAATCTTTTAAAAAATGTAAGACATCTTACATAATCGAAAGGCATTTTTTTTCCAAAATTCAAAATTCTGTTAGCATCTTTATAAATTTCTTTTTCGAAACAAGTTCGATTGCTTTAAAATGGCGTTTTGTAAAATCATTTTGTAAAACCTTTCTTTTCTTTTTTACTTAGATATTTTGTATTTTATAGCGTATTCACCATTAATATTCATAACAACGCAATATATTTGAAGCTCATTTTCAAAATGAAAGATAAGCTACCCCAAAAAATCCTTTAAAAAAGCGTAAGTTTAAATTGTTTAGAAAAAGAAAACGATTTTTTATGCCTAATTAAAGTTTGATTGATGCCTATGAAGAACTAAAACCGCAAAAACCACAAAACACTGATGAAAAATTATTTCGAAACCGCAAACACATTTAGTTACATCTGTCACAATTTGTCTGAATGATTTAATGACCACACAGAAGCTGTGAATACCTCAGAAGTCTTGTTAAATCTGACAGCAAGTATATAAAAAATAATATATTTTTATATAAATACATTATTTATATAAAAATAATACATTTTCATATAGATTATTTATATGAAAACAGATAGAAATAAAATATTAAAATATATAAAAACTATCAATATTAAGATTATAATAGACTGTCAAATAGAGGAAAAAATTACTATTTATCTAAACTTATTCTTTCATAAAAATTTAATTCTTTTTTGATACAAAGTTTTTCTTTCCATTTTTTCATTTTTTAAATCAGTTATCAAATCCTGTATCACGTGCCTGTGTTTTTAAATTTTGTATATTTTTTTACTATCGATAGCAATATGCTATTCAAATACTTTAAAACCTTAAATATCATTTTTTTTTGTGTAATTTAAACTTTGATTCCATACGAATACTGAATTAAAAATACTTGGTACTGAATTAAAAATAATTGGTTATTCGATTATGTTATATGTACAAGAGGTGATCAGAAAAAAAAGTTTGCAAGTTTGCAATTATTTGTTAAGTAGAAATTGCGTATGGAAAAATTGTTACCTAGAGTGGAGGCCTATAGTTTTGATTGTCTTAGACTGGTCGTTCGAGTAGATAGTGTTAGCACTGAGAGGCTAACACTAACTATCACGGATTACACCCAGAAGTGTAAGCCGCGATATTTTTAGGGCCAAGAATGTGTCTTCAACGGACATTCATCGAAGTGTATGGGGGCAAAGCAATGAGTAGAAAACAAGTGGCAAGATAGTGGCAAACAAGTGGCAAGATTCTTTTTAGAGATTGCTAGAAACCCCAATGAATACTTTCATCTCCCAGCATTGAAGAAAAACTTCTCCGAACCAAGGTTCATATCACACGTTGTTGTTCAAAAAGGTGCTGAGCCAGGGACCTGACTATTACCAAAACAGATTAAGCAAATGGGTCCAGTGGTGTAATAAATGCCTCAACAGGTTAGGTGATTATGTAAAGAAGTGGCCGCAATATTTGTCTCTTAATCACCATTTGTATTTTGTGTCTATTTTCAATAAAATATTTTACCTTTGCCTTGTAAACTTTTTTCTAGGGTCAACCCTCGTATTTGTTCTTAAATTTTGAAAAGTCAATCAGAATTATAAACTAGAGTGAAGAAATATTGTACTATTTTTCTCATACCAGTCATTCGAGTAGACAGTGTTAGTACTGAGATCTGAAAAAGTCACAGTAATGGCAAGACGTCTAGAGAAGTGGTCTCGCGCATAGGTGCGACTCATGATATGATTTCTATGGGACAATGTGTCCACATCGAACATTCAAGGACAAATCTTGGAAGTGCACGGGGACGAAGCAATAAGTAGACAACAGGAGATGAAATGGCATCGTTTATTTGAAGTGAGCAAACAGATTTCGGAAAGATTTGGTGGCAAAAAAGATTTCTAGAGTAGGGAGGCCTGGAACCACCCCCATACAGCCCCTATTTTTCTCCCAGTGACTATATTCTTTTCCCGGTATTGAAGAAACACTTATCCAAAACAAGGTTAATATCAGATGGTGATGTTCAAAAAGGTGCTGAGAACTGGTTCAATAGCTAGGGACTGATCATTACCAAGACAGGTTAAACAAATGGGTCCAGGCTGTATGATATATGCCTCAAAAGGTTTGGTGATTATGTAGAGAAATGACCACAACATATGTCTCTGAATTACTATTTGCATCCTGGACCTATTGTTAATAAAACATTTTTCTTTTGACTTGTAAATTTTTTTCGGATCATATCTTGTATAATGGTTAGTTGCAAATTAAAATGTAGATAAAAATTTAATAGAAAAAACTTTAGTTCTTGAAGTTCTAATAAATACATGGTATTTAAATTTTATTTTTATCGCATTTATTGAGTTTTGTATGCATTTATGAATGAAGCATTTATTGAACAGAGTCAATGCATAAATTATCAGGGTAGTTTTATTTGTTCCTTTTAAAGGGATTTCGATTTTATGAAAATTGAAAAAATGCAATTCAATAAAGAGAATGATTAAATTTAGTTTCAGACTGTAACTAATGGATTATGGAATAGATCTAAACTTGAAAATGTTTAATGCTATGATGCATGCAACAATAAACAAAATAACTAAACAAAAGCCCGCATCTGGCTTTTGTAGCTTATAATTTCCAGTACTGTTTTATTAAAAACAAGCTGTCACACTAATTAAGTATTAATCATCTCTCTGATCTCCGATCAAAAATGCAAATGTAAAATTCTAATCAATAATCAATTAATAGATGCTAAACAAATAAATTTGATCTGATTGCTAAACAGATCGGATCAAATCATCATTCTTAGCTCAAATACCTAAAATTTATCAATGGCAAAGGAGATTTTCTTTTTATTACTGAGAAAAAATTTTAAATTGCAGAATTTTACAAGAAACTAAAAATCCAATATTAAAAAAATAAGGAAATATGCTCTGTTTTAAGAAATATCTAATCACTTTAACACCAAAATTTAATGATTAATTTCTGTTTGTAAACGGATATTTTCAAAACTCTGCATTACATTTTTATTATTATTGTAAATAAAATTAAAATTAATTTATTGAAATAAAATTAATCATATTTTATATTTTCTCTTTTTTATCATGTAATTTTTATCATGATATTGTTTTGGATTGAGGATTTTGAAGCGATTTGAAGGCAACAAATTGTTGAAGCCTCAAAATAAGCCGGCAATAAATTGGCAATTTCTCTTTTTTTAATTTTTGAGTCGGCTTTCACAGTATAACTTTTAAAAAAATACTGGGGAAGTTTTATTTTTGAGTCGGCTTTCACATTATAATTTTTCCTGTATCTATCATTTGCTAATGTAATTTGTTTTTGAAGTCGTCTTTCGCAGTATAGCTTTTTAATCATCTATAATTAGTCTTCTGTTGTAGTTTTTCCCTAGGAAATCGTGCTTTTGCCTAATTCTAGAACCTTATTTTTTTAAATGAACCAAATAATTTAAAATATTGTTTGTTTAATTAATAAAAATTGTTGGTTTTGGGATAATTTCAACTGATTAAAGTACGATTACTAGAAAATAATGCAGGAAGTTGTCCCGTATGACAATTTTTCGCGAACTAAAACTACATCTTGATTACCAAAATATTCATTCTCTAACTGTTATGAAATTCCTTAATTAATTTAAGACATTAACCAGTCTAAAATGGTGGGAAAAATCACTAGATTATCAGATTAAGTGCGCGTCGATAGTTAGAAAAATGGTGGGTTTTATTCCATTTCAAATCGGTCGAGCTCCAAAACTTTGTTTGCCAGCTATAAAAATGAAAATTAAAAAAAACCCACATACTCTTTCTCTCTCTCTCTCTCTCTCTCTCACACACACACACACACACACACACACACACACACACACACACACATATATATATATATATATATATATATATATATAGAGAGAGAGAGAGAGAGAGAGAGAGAGAGAGAGAGAGAGAGGG
>JAPMOQ010015492.1:1466027-1547022 GCA_026543055.1 Argiope trifasciata | reverse complement strand
AGGATTTTTTATTTGCTTAAGATTTTTGAAGCAATATATATATATATTAGGTTGTTCGGAAAGTAATTTCGTTTTTTCCTGACAAAGGATTTAATTGCATTTTTCGCACCCAATTTCATACTTAAACCGCAAAATCATTTTATGTTTTAAGAGCTGATATAGCAAGGCTTGAGTGTGAAAAAGTGCAGTTGATTCTTCGCAGTAGTTTTTGGATGGTGCCCTTTTAAATATGGAGAGCAATAAACAGCATTTTCGTCATTTTTTTCTTTGTTGCTATAAAAGGTAAAAATGCTGTTCAAGCCAGAAATAAATTAGCCAATATGTGTGGAGAAGATGTGTTAACAGTACATCAGTACCAGAACTGATTTGCAAAATTTTTCCTTTAAATGAGGAGGCCAAAAACCACCTCGATCAGTTTTTTTTTACAGCAAAGACCAAAACTTTTATGAGCGTGTAATCATGTTACTACCAAAAATATGGCAAAAGGTATTAGACCAGAATGGCAATTTTATAATTTAATAAATAATTTATTCATTAAACGAAAATTTCTTTTCATTTTGACACAAAAATACGAAATGACTTTCCGAACGACCCAATAGTATATTTCAGTTAAAGAAAGAAAAAGAAATGAAATAGATGGTCGGATAGAAGTAGAAAAAAAGTTAAAATTTTTCTCCAAGATATCATGGCGAGTCTTCTTAAGTTCTAATTTAAATCTTTTTTTATTTATCAGGCAAAGACTTTTTTCTAACTGTTGTTAGGATGTCCAATAATATAATGGGAAACACTCCCATTATCTTGACCACAGAAACATTCTATGGACTTATTATAGAAATGAATGCGATGAGCTAGGAAGCTGTGTTAGAAAAAAAATGCTGTCCCGTACGAAAAATGTAGTTGATGAGAAGCAGTAATTTCTTCTGTAAAATAATGTGTAATTGCAATAGCATTTCATGAAATTCCATGAAAACATATAGGGAACCATAGCTGAGTACTCCAAACCGGCCGAAAGAACATTTAAATGTCTGGATAACCAGACCGCCTCAGCGGGAACAAAGGTTGATTGAGTTCTAAAGGCCATTGCCGGACACGATATAACCCCTCCCAAAACAGGCACGTCCTTTCATCTGTAGCAGTAGCCCCCCCCCAAACCATTTCTTTATCATCCATTGAAGCTAGAACCAGTCACTATTTAGGATGCATCCTATTCCCATGCCTGAGGTACCCGCCTTCCCAGGGAAGTGCACAAGGGAAAGTCAAACAGCAGAATTTTAAAAAGAAAGAAGGTTTCGACAAAGTTCTTTTTGAGCAGATACTAGAAAGTAGATGACTGAGCTATCAATATTAACTCATTCACTGCCACTACCCTCGTCTGATATCAGGACGATCTATCTAATTAGATGATCATTTCTTTGCTATCTATTAACTGTAGTAGAGAAGGTGTCATCTTATAACATAGATGGTTTGGTCCTAAACAATAATGCAACTTATGAAGTTTACCTCGTAGTTGGCAGTCGACGTGTTAATTGTAGTTGGTTTGTCAAAAGTTTCAACTAACTTTGAAATAAGACAGAAAATTGAATCTATAATTCTATGATGAATGAATTCATTAAAAGTTGTTAACGTATTTTTTTACTGCACGAATAATAATCGACATTTTGATCGTATATGAGAAGGTGGCTGCAAATCTTTAAGTAATCACTGAAAAGTCAGAAAACTGTTTAGCGTAATTACTTCTGACATTAATTTTTTCCTTCTTACTTTTTTCTACATGGAGTAATTCCAACTTGAATGCGGAAGTACCTATAACTATAAAGATCTACTGACTGACATTTTGCCACTGGCATATAGCCATTCTTTCACAGCTATTGAAAGTCATACGTCATCTCCATGCCTTTGGCTTGCTTGTTCGCCTCACGTCAATGGCATAGAAGAGCATTAAATTGTAATTAAAAACTTAACAAAAATAATGCCTTTTTTCTCATTCTATATTGGCCTGATGTATATAATTATTTGAATTAAAGAAAAAGCGACGAAGAAGCATATAATTGAAATCTTTATTTATATGAAACCTATATTAAGGTACGAAATAGATGATCAGGTAGGAATAGAAAAACAGTTTGAAGAGTAGAGTTCAGGAATTTAAAAAGAGAAGCTATATGCCATGCTTTATTGCCTATTAACAATGCATATACAGTCGATTCCGGTTAATCGGACCACATCGGGACGCGATCATTTTGGTCCTAATAACCGGCTGGTCCGATTACAAGAACATGCCCTACGTTACAAGACGAGAGTTGCTATACGTAATATATATAAATGTCATTATGACCTTTATTGTGGGGTACACGCGTATGGCAAACATACAAACAAGAACTACTGTTGCATATGAACTTTATTCATTGAAAAATAAATTTACAAACAAATTCTTTGAAACGACCTACACGATACTCAGCATGCGAAGCACAGTAAAAAAAAGTTCTTATCAAATTCAAGTCAACGTTTGAAGAACTTACTACCGAGCTGCCCGTTCTAAGAAACAAAGTGCTTGCTCACCTCCCACTGGTTCTTTTCCCTTTCGGGCTTCCTGCTGTACACAGGCGACTAGTGGCTTCTTTTTTATTTTCCCTGCCACGTTCTTTGGTCCGTTTAAATGGAATTTTGTTTCAAATAAACGAATAATATTAGGTATATGTACATAGGATTTGTTTCGGTTCTTTGAGATTCGGTCCGAATAAACGGCTGGTCCGATTATCCGGTGGTCCAATTAACCGGATTCGATTGTATATGTAAACATATAATTTTTGAGGTTTTATGTACAGATGGGGATAACTTTTATGCAAATTAAAAAATTTGCTTCATTTCATTTGGGGAGGCATAAGTTATGTACAAACATGAAGCGACGAGGCACGTAAATTTACGGTTCGACACAAGAGAGATGGGATAAAAGAACCAAAGAAATATTTATTTCCATTTTTATATACGGTGAAAATCTCATTGAGATTTCTTTACACGTGTCAGTTTAGGTGAGGGAATAATAGGAGGTTTTTTTAAAGAAATTGTTCAAATCAACAGTTTTTTATCATTTTACTCAGAGCGTGAGACCTATTGATTTAAGCCTTTTTACAGATTTCATAGCACATTAATTAAAAAAATGGAATCAGAAAATAAGAGAATAATTTAGAATGAAGTTAATATGGTCATAATTGAAATAAAAATTAGGAAAATAATTAGGACTTAATTTATATTTTGAGATATCTTCACATATTTAAATAAAATAGATGGGTTATTAACAGGAAATAAATGCACATTTGAGTGAAATGTGAAAGTGAATATGCTCTTTCTTTTTTCGATGGATTTGTTTAATTTCGAAGTAGAAATCCGTGGAGACTTATCAACTACAGACTTAAACCAACACTAAAAATGACATACACAATCGAGTTTTTTAAAAACATTTCACTTTAAACATACACTTTTTTCACAGAAGGTCATAAAGGTGTGTTTAAACTCATTTCAGTGAGAAAAAAACCCTATTACACTAATTATTAATTAATGGATAATGCGCTGATTAGCATATTTTTTGAAACATGATACCTTAAACTCCAATTTGTACAGACTCCAAATTTTAGTTGGAGATGATGTCTAATACGAACCTTCATGTTGTCTGCCTCAATCACATTATAAAAATATGTAGTTTTTTTAAACAACATTTTCATTCGCGTTAAATAGAAAAATGAGATTTTTTCTGTAATTTTAACTTTTAAATAGTTATCAAAAATTTATTTTTATAAATATAACTTTGATTGAAACACCAAATATCCACTTTTCATATAGATTATTTTGATATGTAAATAAATGTATTTGGTTAATTTCTTGTTGTCTGAATGAAGCAACATATTGGAAAAATATTATTCTTCATAAAATGAGTTTTAAAAAAACCGAAACTAGAGTTTTTAGAGAAAGTATCTAAAGAAAAATCCTTATAACTCGAGTAATATCCCGAATAATGATATCTTGGTATCGTTTTCAAGCTAAAGGATCAGAGAACATTTTGATGCATTAAAAATATTTGATATTTTGAAAGATTTTCGAAGTTTCAAGTATATACAGCATCTTAATAAGAGAAAGTGCAGTATTGTGCTACATTACACAGTACTGTGCAAGTTAATTGGGACAAAAATAAACAGTTTCAGTTAGTATAGGCTCACTTTCATGTATGGTATAGCAATCTAGTAGTAAATACATCTTTCTCTAACTTTTATGACATTCTAAATCATATTTCTCTTAGTACAGCAATCCGTTTTATTCACATTTCTGTCGAATTCGTTATTAATTTTTTTGCGTGATTAGACAATCGCGCTATATTCGGGGACTCCACATGTATATCTAATTACTCGTCTTGACATATTCTATCGGAATGTGTAAATATTCAACGTATATTAGAGTCTGTATATCTTAAATTAATAATATACCTTGTGGGACACCCTGTGAAAAATCTCTTCCTGTAAAATCTAAAAGGAATTAGAAATCTAAAAAATAAAATCTTTTCCTCAAAGAAGGTTTATTTGTTTGTTTGAAGATACTATTTCAGATTCAATTACTGATATGTGATAAAAATGATAATCATACTGCAATCTAAGAATAAATTGTACTTCAAAAATCCTTTTCTGCATCTAAAGACAAATGACAATTAGAAACCATAAATAAAATTGTTGTTAAGAATCTATTATTTTATTTTATTTTATTTATTTATTTGCAATAATTTTCTTGAAACTTTACAAGCCTAAGAGATAAACCTGATCAGAGAAGTTTCATTGCTCTTTCATTGAAAACTAAAAGGAACTGAAAACATAACTGAAATTTTCTTACGAAATCGGAACAATAAATAATATGAAAGTTTTTTAACGAAACGCAGCAGGATTGAAAAGATGAAAGAATCTCCCAATGAGACTTAACAGGAATTTTCAAAAATTTACATACATTTCCTAACGGAGCCAAATAGTAACAATAAATGTAATAAAAATCTAACCTGAAATAACATAATTGGCACATTGTTTACCAGAAGAAATTAACTAATTATTGAATATTAATAATCTAAAAGAATAACATACATATATATACATTTTATGCCACATTTGCGTGGAATAAATATGCTAGTATTTCGAATTGTTGCTGTTTTCTCGTCAGCTACATATATGCTCTTTCCCATTATATTCATAAAATATTTTTATTACAACCAAAGTCATTAATTTAACACAAAAGTTAATTACATAATTTGAAAATATGTATGAAATCGAAGTTAATTTCTTCAACAAATCTAGCAAGATTCATATAAGATTAACGTCAAATTCCACTTAGTACGGATAATCGAAATAAACGAATAAACGAATCAAAGTACATCAAACAATATTATAGTAACTCCTGATTCAACGCATGACATAAAAACGTGACACAGTTTTTGATAATCTTTACATATGTATTTGCTGCAATATTTATTATATTATCTAAGAATAATAAATAGAGAATGTTATCGCTTAGCTTAATGTAATCAGTTTAATCTGAATAAATAGAGATATGAATATATGCGATGCTATTTATTAATCATTTTTTGTAGATACCGTGCAGAATAATAGAAATTTAGTTTAGTTTAGTTATATTAACATTCCGTTGTAAAGCAACACCAGGGCTATTTTGGGATGGACCTCGTCATTTTGAACCACGGTCAGATGACTAGAACGACATCTGAGTTGGCACTCCCCTCTACACACCACACCAGCGGGAAGACGTTTGGCCTAACAGATTTAGCGTGCAAGAGACCCCCTCACACGATGGTTCTTCGGTGGAATCGAGTCTTGAACCAGAAACCCTCCATTTCCGAAGACGCGGAAGGAACAGCGCATTTCCAGAATTCTTCTTCGTTCCTTGACTTTGATTTCAATTGTATTAGATACTCTTTATTTCAATTTTTTTCATGTGTCCGTGAGTATCATGTTGTTTCAGACCTTATTAGTTCGTTTTAATTTAGACTGCGAGTAATCCGAGTTTATTTCCTGGTTAAATGTAAATTCCTCTTTTCTTCTTTCCTATCACATCTACTTTGATGAATTAAACCAATCCTAGCACATGCGCAAAAGAGTGGAGGGTTTTAGATTTTATCGGCAAACAATATGTGTCATTTAATTACCAAATTGAGAAAATTCGTAGAAAAAGTCGTTTTCGATGGACTCACTTTCATAGAATTATCAGTCTTGCCTAGATTTGAAATTACAGTTATTTTTTGCATCAGAATAGCAATTAATTTGCATGGAGATGAATTGACATTCTTGTTGTTTTGAATATGAAATGAAAAAACACGATTTTCTCTTTAATAACGCTTTTGAAGAGAATGACATCTGCATTGGTATTTTAATCTCAAAATTTCGATACAATATCACCTGAATGAACTTTATTTGAACAAATCAGACTGGCACCAGGTCATGTTCACGAATGAGATATGTTTCAGTTCGACTTTGAAATCTCAGAATCTTAGTATTCTTCACGAAATTCTTCGATGGATAGATGCTATTCATACGAAAAATTAAGGAACTAATAAATTTTGAGGAAGTTTTAGCAACTTAAAGACATGGTCTGCGTTTCTCATTTTGAATGAAACTCTGAATCAGCAATTTGGTAGATTGAATCTAAGAGGATACAGAAAAAGTTTCAAGAATTATATTTAGAAAGATATAGTGAAATGTATTTCATGACTAAACAGCAATGAAACTAAGAAAAGTACAATTTTTAAATGTAATTATTTTTCTTAAATACCTCTTTTGATTCTGAATTCATTTTTATTTATATACAAGAGGCGATCCAAAAAAAGGCAACAGTATTTAGAAATGTAGAAATAGTCGATGGAAATATTGTTACCCAGAGGGCAGACAGAGTGGACGCGTTGCCTTACACCGGTCGTTCGAGCGGGTAGTATTAGTAACGAGACCTGAAAGAGCGGTAGTGATGTCAAGACGTCTAGAGAAGTGGTTTCACTCAAGCCGAGGTCCACGACAGTCAGTTTCACAGATTGGTAATAAATCAAACCTTCGACCCACTGGTTGACCACACTCCTCCGTAGCCACAAGGATGCGGTTCCCCTTCGTTCCCTCTTGGACTCTTTCATGCCTGTGCAGTTTATCGACAAATTGGGGGTAATGTCGAAGGGCATCAGAGACCAGAAAACCTCAAAAGGGGTAAAAGGGCGGCACGTGGCTCGTCTGCAGACGGGGTATAGGCCGTGTAAATGGCCCTTCAGAAGTACGAACTGTGATTAAATTTCTGTGGGCCAAGAATGTGTCCCCAACGGGCATTCACAGACAAATCGTTGAAGAGAATGGGGGACGAAGCAATGAGTAGTGAACAGGTGGCGAAATGGTGTCGTTCTTTTGAAGCGGACAGAGAAATTGCTGGTAATGTTTAGGTGGGTCTGTAGTCAATCCCCCCCCCCCAATATAGCTCAGATTTGACCCCCAATGAGTATTTTCATTTCCTGGCATTGAAGAAACATTTTTCCGAAACAAGATTCATACCACAGGGTGTTGTTCAAAAAGGTGCCGAAACAGGGACCTGATTATTACCACGACAGGTGAAACAAATAGGCCCAGCGGTGTGATAAATGTCTCAACAGGTTTGGTGACTATGTAGAGAAGTGACCGCCAGATATGTCTCTTAATCGCCATTTGTATCTTGTGTTTAATGTTAATAAAATATTTTTCTTTGCCTTGTAAACCTTTTTTCTTGGGTCATCCCTCATATAAATTCTTAAATTTTGAAAAATCAATCAGATCTATTTAAAAGAAATAAAACTGGTAAACTGGAAAAAAATATATATATTTTATAATTTTGAAGATAAAATAAAAATATTTTTATCTGATTTTTTTATTGTTCCTCGTGTCTCAATTATATTCAAGCTATACCTTATAGATTTTGAGATAATTGTGAAGAAATTGAAAGTGAAATTGATGAGAGTGAATTCGTAAACAATAAAAAATGTTAAAGAATACTCGTTTGATTATGTTTTCTCAATAATAAGAAAACAGTTTCGAGTGGAATGTAGATAAGAAAAAAAATTAATCAGTGAGTTATCATCAATACTCTTCTGATCTATTATTTTATTTCTTTATTTTTTTTTTTCTAGTTCTCATAATATTTGAAATTAGTGAAAGGCGCAAGTAATAAAAAATAAATATAGAAACAATTATTTTTTGATATTAGACATATTTTCATTACTAAACGGACTCAATGACCACCAATTCCCCCTCGCCCAATTTCACACCAAATTTTTAAAATTTAGGGATAGTAACAATAAACTGGGCAAAAAACTTAAATTTCTAAAATATTGTTCAGTTTGGAAAGTAAGAATTTTAAATATTTTAGATTTAAAAAACATTATATAAAAATCTTCTTCTTGTATAAATTTCAATATTTTCTCAAATTTTTTGAAGGAACTTGCAATATTTTAAACGTAATTAGCAATCGAAGTTTGGTGCAGGTATTATCACTTTTAAATAAGGTTTTTAAAAATTTTGTGAAATTTCTTTGAAAATATACGATTTTTCCCTTTAATCATTAAAAAATCTTCAACGAAATTTTTTTATAAATCCATCCTTAATTTTATTAAGCAGGCATTTTCGAGTGAGCAGAAAAAAAATTCATGCAGTTACGGTATAATGTGATTCACTTTTAACACTTTGTAGACGACAGAATTTTGGGAAAAAATACAAACTGAGATAACGCAAAACAATAAAATTGTAATAAAAACATCTCATATCAAGCTGGTTTGTTCTAAGATATCAATTTCATAAATATACATTATTATCATATTTATTGATGATCATTATCATACATAGAAATTATTTAAATAATTAGAAAATTTTCATTTTTTTATTTCATAATTTTTTTATTCAAAATATTTATAAAATCATGTATAGTTATTTTTATCAAATATGTATCAATTCACATCAAAAATACCTGAGCATTTCATTGAAATTCAAATAAATTTGTCGTTTTGATGAATATATAGAAATTATTACCATACATAGAAATTATTTAAATAATTCAAAAAATTTCACTTTTTTATTTGATAAAGTTTTTATTCAAACTATTTTTTAACTCATATATAGTTCTATTTATCTAATATATATTAATAAGCATCGAGTATTCCTGAGCATTTCATTGAAATTCAAATAAATGAGTCATTTTGATGAATATAATAACCAGTCAGAAATTTTATTGAAATGTAAGGCGAAAACATTAAAATTATAAACAAGCAAGGATTTAATCGTTACAGTTTAAAACAATCTTTTCTTTTCTAGTTCATAATATATATATATATCAACAAGCAGCTTGGCTAATTGCATGTTTGATGTAAACACTGGAAGTGGGAGTGGCACCTGTTATCGTGCTAGACTAAATAATTCCGATCTCACTAAATACTTATCCAATTGTTTTGAAACTTACTGATTAATAAGTCAAAGGTTCAAGGATCAATTTTCCCTCAAAACTGGAAAATCGATATATTCGTTGATTTTCCGAAATTCCCAAGGCACCAAGTATCTTTAATGCTAGATGAAAGATAATCGAAAAGTGAATGAATGAATGTTTACCAAAATTGAACGAGGAAGATAAAAAAGGCTTCATAAATTAAATTAACCAACAAGTAAATAAATTTAATGCTACTTTATTCTTATTAAAAGCACCATCTAATGGATGAATTAAAATTTTCTTTCATTAATGGATTCCTTTCTATTCATTAATGTTGATTACAGCTATTAAAGATATCTATCACTTTAATTTTGTATCATTTTAAATAAAAAATTAATTTTTGTGTGAATGATTAAATCATATAATTTTTTTTTGTTCTCAGCAAGTAAATAAAGGTATGAAATGCAAGTCAATTCAAACATTGAATGTGCGCTGATTGTTATATATTATTGTAATTGCAATATAGTTCAAAGTTTGTTTTCAATCAAATTTTTTCCCTTTTTTGGTATTTTTGTTTTATTTTAAGTTTAGTGTTTTAAATTATTAAAATCATCATATGTATTTAATATACTAGTTAGAAATTATATGACTGGTGCATTTATTATATTTTCCATCTATATCACACGAAACATCACATAATAGCAAATAAATATTTTGTAAAATATATTACATATTTGATTCTTTAAACGCCATTAAATGATTCTGTAAATTCCTATTCAGTTTCCTTAGAGATAATAATAACTAATAATAATAACCAATTTTAGAAATTCATTCTCTTCTGATACAAGAGAAAACATTTTAAAATAAAAAGCATGAGTTTATTGATAGTAAATTCATGTAGTTTAAGCAGATGAATTCTTTATTTCAATTAGGATGTAAATCAATTAATTGAGAGGTAAATGAAATATTGCAGAGACAAGGCTTAAGCTACTGTTGTATCTGAATTTAATAGATAAACTTTTATTAAACAGATGAATTCTTAAATATGCAAGGAAGTTTGCTACATATTTAAAAATATCTATTTTTACTTTTCATACTATGGCACATTTTTGAGAATTTATTTCTTAATTAAGTTTGCAAATGAAGAAATTGAACAAAATCATTTTTAAAATACACTTTAATTTTCTTATTTTATTCAAAAGATGGTAGCACCATCTGCGAAATTATAAATGACTAGAAATTTATGTTCTTGACGAAAAATAGAGGATTATAATTGTATTTTGATAAGTTTAATACAGTGTTTAGTACTGTATTTGATGGAGAAAAAAATGAAATATTAAAACTAAAGCTACGACGCCACCTAAATTTTATAAACAGGCTAACAGAGATAAGAGGAAAAATTCTTAAATATTCATAGAATTTCTATTAAAAAATTATACTTAATAATATTTCATGCTATACCGAGTTTCTCGATATTTATTCATTAATTATAGTTTGAATGTGAAGATGTGAGATAACATTAATTTTAAGCAAAATGTTTTCTTTCTTATTTTACTCAAAAGATAGCAGCACCAATTATAAAATTATTATTGTTAGGGATTTAAATCTCACTCTGAATTGAATTGCAGTTTTAACTCAAATAAAAGCTGTTTAGAGTCATTTCAAATGTTTAAAGATTCTAAAAAATTTCCCCTTAAGAGGATTTTAAAATTAATTTTAATACAATAATAATTAATTTTAATAAAATAATAAAGATTTTGATTTTAATTCATAATTTTAAGTTTTACCAATTCAAACAGAGATGTAAGTCATCAAAATTTTCAAAGTTGTAAATTTACCTTTTAAATTTCAAATTTCTAAATTTAAAAAAAAAAACTGGCCAGAACATGAGAACTGGGCACCATTTTTCTCGTCAATATAAAAAAAAAATTATAATCTTTTCAAAAATTGCCTCAGATGGAAGAAAAAACATATTTGCATTTTGCAGAACCAGGATTTATTTTTTTTAAAGTATTTAATTACAAAATTTTAGTTTTAGCTAAAAGCAGTTTGCTTTCTAAAGAAATCAAGATTGTTAATTAATTGTTATATTATTAAATATAAATTTTATAAAGTGATGGAATCTCTTTATGAAATCTATGTTAAATAATCTAACAAATTTAATATTTCCATAGGTCTCAAACAAGGAATTAAGTTATAAACGTTGAAGGCAAGCTTTTTTTATAAAAGTCTAAGCATAATTGGAGTGTAATAATTTTTTTAAAAAAATGAAATAAAAAACCCATCATTACCATGTGCTTCAATATAGTCCTACAATGACTTTCTTTCTGTTTTATACTTCTTCTATTAGCACAAGATCATTTATTCTAAACATGGAAAAACAGTGTGTTTATATTACAACAGCATTATTTGGCCTTTTAAGCAAATAAAGAAGAGTTTATCTTATTTGTCACAATTAAAATTTAAATGAAATATTTTTCAATCTCCTTTCTTCACCTTGATGTTGGTTTAATATTAATATTTCTGGAAAATCATAAATACTTTATTGTAATTTTGGGAAAAAGCAATATCAAAGAGAAATTTTTTAATTACAATATAAAATTAATCTATTTTATATTTAATATCCCCTTTTATATTTATTATAAATGTGAAAACAGCAATTGCCTCAATTATGTTGGTAAATGATTACATTATGTATATGAAAAAAATCAAGCTTAAGACAAAGATCCAAACTATTTTATTTATGCTATTTAAAGAAATAAAAACGTTTTGATTCATAAATGATGGAGGTATTTGATAAAAGTACAAAACATTTAAGGAAAACCTCAAGGATTCTTTTAAAAAAATGAGAATCGATTGTTTGCATTTTTTTTTTTTTGTAATTTTTCTTCCCAAATTGCCATGAAATAATTGATGTTATTTTATAGGATAGTTTTTCATTTTCGTATGTGCAAATAAAAAGTATTTATTTAGTCAAAATGTACCATATGGATTCGAGTGTTATTCAAAATCTGTTAACTTCAAGAGTTTAATCTATCATTGAATCACCAATGTATCACCTTTATCTTTTCAATACATATCTATAGATAGAAGCTTTTGTTATAATCTTATATCACATATTATCGTTAAAGTATAACCTTAAAACACATATTATCTTTAAAGTATGACATCAAATCACATATTATCTTTAAAGTATTTTCTACATTACCTGTATCATAAAATTAGCCTCAAAGAGGCACTATAGAAAAAAATTCAAAAATTGTGCAAAACAAAATTTTCCTAAAACATAAGTAATTGAAACTGATTCAAGAAAAAATACGGTGTTTTGGATAAACAAGAGAAATAAAAAATATCGTGCTCACCGATCAAGGTAATATTTTTAGTTTAGAATAAAATGAACGGTTTTTGACTTGTGCTGCCATCTATTATTTAATTATAACATCTTAAATTGATGGTACTAATTGTCAATTACATGCAATATTTAATTACCATATAAGCAGTATAAGCAGTTGTTAGTGAAATTTCATGTTACATTTTTAAATTTTAAATTGCTCATAAGATAATTTGAAGTAAAAGATGTGACTAATACTTTAGAAATTTAGTTTAACGCTTAAAACGTCTTTTAAAGGGATTTCTTTCTTTCTTCTACTTATTTCTTTAATCTCTTTTAATTTCTTTCTTTCTTCTAATTTTCTCTAATTATGACATTAAATGAATGCATAATTTCTAAAATCCTAGAAATTTCTATTTCTAATTAAATAAATCCTTTTTTTTTTCAGTCACAGTTATGGTCTAAAGCATAATTTTTTAATAAAATGAATCTTGCACCTTTTAATTTACCATGAAGTTTACTTTTTCTTATTATTTCCAAATGGAAGCTGCGAAAAAGATTAAATATTATTCAACCATGATAGAGTTCCCTTTTTTTTTTTCCGTTTGTCTCAATAGCATTTTTTAAAGCTTACTTTTACTTATGTCAACAATAATGTGTTACAAAAGATGTGAAAAATATTGTAACAAAATGCTTCATTGCAATATTTGCAAAAGTTGAAAAACAATTAAAAATATTAAGATTTTTTTTATCTAAAAAAACGTAAAATAAAATGATTCCTATGCAATAATTTGCTTCAAAGTTATTGAATAAAAAAGTTAAAATTTCAATAATATTTTTAAAAATAAAAATAAAATTTAAAAATTTTGAATAGTTTCTTCTTAGTTAGTGCTTTTTTTTTCAATTGCTGCTCTTAACTATTAAAACAACTCTTTTGCTTCAAGAAATAACGCCTCAACTTTCTTTCATATTCCATGCAATTTTATTTTTTCGAATAGTATTCAGATTTTCTTTTGAAATTTTTATTATTCTTGAATTTGAAACATTCCTCCCCCCTTTTTTTCTTATCTTTTTCTGTTAGAACTATATTTCTATTATTTATTAAAGTAAAACTGATTTAAAATTTCTTTATATTTTTCTTTTAAATGGATAAAATATTGAATAAGTTTCATTCAAATAACTTATTAAAATATCTATTACTTATTGAAATATATCTCTATAAGTAATAAACACCTACTCAATAATTTGGGAGATAATTTTTTTAACAATGAACACAATGCATTAAAATCAAAATTTTCGAATCTGAATTTTTAATAAAACATACTTTTGCAGAACGAAAAATATAGAAAGCATTTTTTTTTTTTTTTTGTTTGTCTGAGGAAAATCAAATATCAAATTTCAAACATTTTTCTATTCTTATTTCTAGATTTGAAAACAGCATACGAAATCGGACGACAGATGCTTGTCAATGCATCGTTCAACACAATATAATACTTAAATGTAGTAGCAAATGAGTCGTATGACAGTGATATCCTATTACATGACTCATTTTTACATTCTGAGCTCTATGTTTCCTTTGATTCTGTAATCTGTTTCTTCGAATTTTCGTTGAAGGTCATCGTTATCTATATAAATAAAAATGAATGTTTGTCTGTATGTCTCTTATGCCTTCCTAACCCCTTTATCCGATTCCAATAAAACTTTGACAGCATATTGCTTGCACTTATGCAAAGGTTATAGGCATAATACAATAATCTGAAGTATAAAAAATATCTTTGGATCTATTTACCTCATCTACTAACCATGTATTAACCAGCAAATAATTCTTCAAGGAGACACAACAAATCCAGTAAAGATGCTACTTTCAAGCTAGGAATTAATATTTCGTATCTATTGTACGTAAATGTAATGTTAAGTCTTTCTGAGGAGTAATAGTTTCATCAAAAAGTGTGCGAGAAAGTTTTAGGGGAACCAATTCTTTAGGTTTGAAATTTTATCTAAACATTTAATAAAATTTTACCGTTTTTTGCAGTAACTTTCAAAAATATTATAATACAAATAATTTTTGCATCATCTTTATTCATCTTAGTTTGCACCATTTTAGTTTTTTTTTCAATTATATTAAAGATTTTAAGGTATAAATATATTTTATACTTTTATTCGATTAAAAAAATATTTTAACATGTTTTAACATTTAACTTAAAAATTTTCAACGGATATTAAATGAATCACGAGATGCAATAAATCGTTTGAAAATATTAATTTATGGTATGAATATATTTATACCGTAAATTAATTTCATGACATAAATATATTTTCTATGTTTAAAAATTTTCAAAAGAAAATATTATAATCTCATTTTTTTTATCACTAAACTTGAGAATTCTAAAGGAATATTAAACGAATCACGCGATACAATAAATAGTTTCCTTTATTACCATTCTGAAAGAACATCAAGCTTTACAATTCTAAAAGAACAATCAAATCTAATATAGAAAAAAGAATATTTATTTATAGAATAGAATAATAAAAATAGAATAAATACTATTTATGCTTCTCCTTTATATATCCTTCAATTTCAATGAATCCATTCATTGCCGACAAGAAAAAAAAATCATTCTTCCTATCATTCTTAATTAAACAAAATAACCATTTCAAATTCCAAACGATATTTCCAATATTTTTTCTTCTATGGCAGCAACGCGTCGGGTACCAGCTAGTTTCAAATAAAAGAGAGTAGAAGCTCTTAGGATTCGCTACCGCATATTATGGAAATAATTCTTCGTCTACTTTGAGACTAATCAGATAGGAGGCCATTAAATAAAGAACTCGAGTATTTTGGCGATATATCTAGCAATGTTGCTACAAAAAGTCTTCATTAAATAAATGTATGGTCAGCTTATATTATTAGGCTTAATTTAAGTATGTCTGCAATACGTCGAAAAACATCCGAAAAGGCTCGTTATTCCGAAATTAACTTTCACACAATAAAACCGTAAATATTTCCCCTACAGTGGAATATCATTATATTTATATTCAGATGATTTCAATTTTTTTTTCAAATACCAAATAGCAGCATACAATTTTAAATACATATTGCAATATTATATATATATATATATATATATTGCTTCAAAAATCTTAAGCAAATAAAAAATCCTTTCTCTATTTCGCTTCATTCCCTCTAAGGAGGTGTAATTTATGTTAACCAAGAAACAACTAGAAACGTCAAATTATAACAAGATACAAGAGCAAAAGAGAGAAATATTTTAACCCCGTTGTTTTGTATTATGAGATTCTGATAGGGATTTCTTTAGACCTAGAATTAGACCTTTAGAACAAGAATTGAACTATTTTTTAACAGTATTCTTTTAGATTGACATATTTTTATACCTTTTCTTGGAACATGTGAAATTGCGGATTAAAGCAGCTTTACAGAGCTCATGTAACATTAAATAAAAAAAGTGGAATTGGATTAAAAAAATACAATAATTTCAAGTTAATTTAATATGAATAAAGTTGAAATAAAATTAAGGAAATTATTTGTTATTTAAATTAGATTTAAAAATACCATTACACACACACACACACACACGCGCGCACGCATGCACGCACACGCGCACGCACACACGCACGCACGCACACACACACATTGCCTCAAATTAACCTTAATGCTGTATTAAAATGGAACGTTAATATGACTAAATTAAAACTAATCAGTTTTTTACTTTCATGCTTCTTTTAAGGTTATCTGCTATAAATTTTTATTACTCATTGCTTCCTATTCAAAGGAATTTCGAAGTTTTAACTTGAAAGAATTTTACCTAATCTAGTTCGGAATGACCAAATTAATGGCCCCTTGTGCAAAAAAAAAATCATTTACTTTCATGCCTTCTTACAGAAAATTGTTGCAAAGGTGTATTTGCAAGCATGTTTTATCCCATGAAGTTTCTTCGACTCTTTCGGTTAAATGAAATAATATTTGTAAAAAAAAAAAAAAAAAAAAAAAAATGGTGACATTTTGTATTGAAGGCGTTATGAACCAAATAAGCTGAATCATGTTCAATAAATACACATTCACGCTTTAGCTCATTATATCAGGTTTCATGAGGCTTTGTTAAACCACAGTGATACTCAATAAAATTTTACTTCGCTGATATCATGGCCAGAAAAACGAAAAACAAAAGTCTTGCTTTTTCAAATCTGTCTGTCTAAATACACTGAGCACAATAATCTTTCTTCGTCTTATCTAGTAAACAACCCAATATTTATCTTTATTTCAATCTCAGTTTTTTTAAAAAATATTGCTGTGACATTCATTAAAAAGGTAAGCTGGCTGACGCCGGCTTCCTGGCATAAGGGATAGGGCCATACTTCTTTAAAAAGGGGTTGTGCAAATGGTATTGATGCGTGAAATAGCTAACTCGTACTCTTAATTCTAGTTAGTGCTACTGGGAAAAAACCCCTCTAATTTTGGTTGAAATCGCTGACAGACAACTGTCAGCGGGCTTGTGAAGTGCCATAAGTAACAACAATTTGGTTGACTTATGGTGAATAGTATTTATACTATTTATTAGTTCACAGATAGCCTAAATTTTTAATATATATATTTCAAATTTTAATGATATTTATAGGCAAAAAAAAAATTTCGTGATCACGGTGAGATGTTGAAAAAAATAAAGTTTTTTTTTTCTTAATTTTATTTTTGCCATCAAACCTTCCAAATAAACTTGTTTCATGCATGCTTTCATTTCATCACGTTTTGTTGTGATGACGTTTTCTTTAAATTCCAATGATATTCGTTAAAAAAAAAAGCGTTTTCTGTATCACTATGATGAGATTCGTCGATAACTATGTGCCACGCGTTCATGGAATCAATCAATCCAAATAGTTGGAACTTTCCAAATATTCCTATTGTTAGATAGAAAGAATGGTTCCGAGCACGAACCTCGACATTGGAAGTCTTTCAGTGTGGCTGGCGCACGTATAAATCTGTCGTTGTCACAAAGTCCTCCATACCATAGTAATACCACTGGAGGTATCTGATCAGAGGCGATCGTTCTCTGATTCAGGTATAAATTACGATCTGTGAATAAGTGAACGAAATATATAAATGAGGTCAGCTCCTTAAAAAAAAGGGTTCTAACGCATGAATAGCTAAATCACATTCTTGGCTCTAGATGGCTCTACCGTAAAAACAAGACATTCTCATTCGGCTTAAATCCTTGACAGATAACTGTTAGTGGGTTTGTAAAGTGCCACAAGTCACAACAATACAATATAAAGAAAGAAAATAAACCCGTGGCCACTCTTGTATGATAAATCATAATTGACTACGATAACGTAAGAGAGAGTGCCTTCTGACGCTCTGGGCCACGATGACTTAATTTAGACCTAACGATGGCATGTGTTACATGTTTTAAACCCTGTCCTTATGTATATATATCAGCAAATTTATTTAAAAATCATATATGTTAATTGCCAATGTATAACATAATATGAAAACAGATAACTATTATACTAATTCGAATTTTTTTCTTAACCACTTAGCGACACCACAAAAGAGTTTTAGGGCACTCTATCTTTGTTTTCATCAATATCATTTCAATACATAAATCTGTCATATAAAACTTCAAAAATTTAAAGGAAGATAGATATTTTCACTTTAAAATGCTCAGTAAAAGAGATAGAGAGCATTCCAAGGTGTGATATTCCCTACACTGCGAATATTGGTAAAATGTAAAGAAAGTTTTTGAATTGTAATTAATAATGAAATAGGAGATGGATATATGTATGTAATGATATTTTAAGCTTTAAATCCAAATTAATTTCAAAAGTTTAATCGTAATTTAGCTCATATCAAAGTCATTCAAAATATTCTCGATTCCACCTTTTCTTCTTAATTTATTCAAGTTTAGTTTAGTTATATTAACATCCCGTTTAAAGTAACACGTGGGCTATTTTGGGACGGACCTCGTCATTTTGAACCATGGTCAGATGACGAGGACGACACCTGAACTGGCACCCCCCTCTCCACACCACGCCACACCAGCGGGAGGACATTTGGCCTGGCAGATTTAACGTGCAAAAGACCCCCTCACACGATGATTCTTCGGTGGAATCGAGTCTCCAACCTGAAACCCTCCGGTTCCGAAGCCGAGACTTTACCACCAGGCCACCGTGGCCCCTTAATTTATTCAAAAGAAGCTTTATAAAAATGTTTAGTCCGTGGTTTCCACGCTCCCATTGATAGGATAAAAATTGCTGAATTAACAATTGCATTTTAAAAAAAGATCCTTGCGTTTCCCCAAACTGGGAATGACCCGCGGATAAATCCAGTGAACATCGGGATTTTAATACTGTTTAAGCACCGTGAAAAAGTATTCTCCCTCTCAAAATATGGTAACAAGACGAGGGATAAGTAACTTCATTCCTCTTCTCCATTTTGGTTTTCGTGTGGCCAAACTTTTCAGTGTCCGCGTCTTCTTGTACATAAACATGCCTGCCTCCGGAGAGAGAATAGAACGAGCTTTAAAATTTCACTGAACGTTTTCATTGTCTTTGATCCTACCATATGTTTCTAAAATCATTAATGCTTACATGTATATAAAACTTGTTTGAACCCATTAGAGCGCATTGAACCCATTAGAACATTAGAATGAAACGAACTTTAAAATTTCAAAGAGGGTCTTCAATGTCTTCGAACCTGCCATCTGCTTCTGAAATTTTAAATGCTTATATGTATATAAAACAAGTTTGAACACATTAGACAGTATAGAAAAATATATTTAGCAATAGTTGATCATAAATTTATTTTGATTGCTTCAGAATGCAACTAGAGTCCCAACATGAAATGGAAGTTCAAAAGTTGTATTTTAAAAGAGTTTCAGCAAATGAAGTTCCGCAAATTGAAATCAGAGTACAATACAAATTTTAAAGCAGATTGAAACTAAATTGTTGATTTTTTTAATGAAATGATTGAAATATCGTTAAGAATGCTAGATTAGAGATGAAAGCAATAATTTTATTAATTTGATGAAGTGGACCTTGTACTTGTATTTTAAAAATCTTTTAGCCAATTGAACCTGATATACTTTTATTGATAGACTTTTATTTCATTCCGATTTATTCTAACTAAATTTATAGAAAAATAATATGGTTATTTTTACTACGCAAAGGGCTTTATTGAATAATGTAGAGAAATAAGCACTTAAGTGAAAGTATACTTTAATACTGCATCAAAACCTTGTTTTAATTGTATGTCTATGATCATTCGAAATGAAATTAAATACATCTTGATAAAACTAAACAGGGGAAAAACGAATGGTGCCAAATATTTTAAAACCTTTTTTTCATAATATTTATTTAAAATTATTATCTTTTCTTATTTTATATTTAAAAATAAAATAGGAATTTAAAATAAAAATTGTCAGTAATTATTTTTGATGTCATTCTTGTAAATGTAGTTTATCTTGAATTATTAAAATATTTTAATTTTCCACAAATGCTATACTTTTGACAATAAACGCATGGAAAGTAGTTCTTGACAGTATTGTTAGATCGAAGTATCATTAGGTTATATACATATTTTTTAAAGTGTTTAGGTTCGTTAACACGCATTTTGCAGTCATATGACAGAAATAATATTGGAAGCATGGCTTCATTATAGATAACTGGACGAAATTCTCTAAAACATTTTTCATTATATTTATTAACAGTTTTTTAAAAATTAGTGTGCTTTCATATTTTATTTTTTTAAGTATACTAGACATTATTTTTTAATATTTTCAGTAGGAATCTTTTATTTATGACTAGCCGCCATTGGCGACCAGCTGGTTCGCCATGAGTAGTGAGTTCTAAAATTTTCAATTAAATCACATATTCATTAGCCTTGAAGTAATTCCGGGCATTGACGGGCCTGAAATTAATATTTTCTTTAAGATGATGGACGGAAAGTTCTAAAAGAACGCATTTTCCTAATAATATTCTTCAATTTTATAAATAAGTCAGTTTTATAATCGATTATGCTTCCAAAATATTAAAAATGTTTTTTTCGGTGATGTTACCGAAATATTAAATATGTTTTTTTAAAGAAAGCGAAAAAGGGAAAAAATATTGAATTAATGATACAGATATTGCAAACGATAATAGAAATATGCCATTAAGTCGGGATTTCAATGATTATCCTGTCTAAATTCAATCAGAGTTACCATAAATAAAGAAGATTTATTGAATTAATCATTTAGATATTGCAAACGATCATAGAATCCTTTGCCTTGCATTTATTTTTTTAGAAAATATCACTTTTTATATTTATGTTATTTCATCCAGTCCCGTGCTGAAAGTTGTATTTCTTTAGATTTGATTTGCGATGATAGTTTTTTTTTATTCGAACTTCCGGCATTCTTTTATTTTATCCAGTCACGTGATAAAAACATGGTTAAACTATTTCTTTAAAAATTCGTTAAAAATCGAAGCGTTCATTATAAATTTAAAAAAAAACTGATACCGTTAGAAAGCTAATTTTTTAATATTTAAATTGATATAAAAATCATGTTTGTGCATTGATATTTTCTGAAGTTATAGCGGAAAAACGTCGAAATTTCGCTTAATTTTTAATTAATTCAAATTCTAATTAAAAATTCGAAAAAAGGGCTCCGAGGTGCACATTCGCGACTTCCAAGGTATACATGTATCAAATTTGGTAGCTGTAGGTTCAACGGTCTGGCCTGTAGAGCGCCAACACACACACACACGCACACACACACACACACATTGAGCTTTATTATAAGTATAGATAACATTATTGAAAATTTAATATAGCCTGAATTATTAAAATATATTGAATTTCACAAATGTTATAATTTTGATAATAAACGCATAGGAAGTATTTATTGACAATATTACTAGATAGAATTATCACTACATAAGTTAACTTGCATTTCACAGTCATATGACAGAAGAAATATTGGAAGTATTTGGCGTCATTTATTTAATTGATTGCAATAAGTACTCATACAATCAAGAAAACTACAAGAAAAAAATCAAATATTGTAAATTTAATACAGTATTAATTACGTTGGAAAAACTGAAGGAATAACCTAAATATTTGAAAGGTTTTGAAGAATAATTCGATTTTCATATCACTGAAAATTAAAAACATAAACTTTTAACTCATTTTTCTAACAATGAAATCTTCCCAAAATTTCCTTTTTTCCGCCACGTTTGCAAAATCACTTTTTAAAAATAGTTTAAAATTCAGTATACATATATTTAAAAAATACTGTTGCATCTTCTTCCTTCCATTTTTGCTAATTAACATTCATTTCCTACAGATGGCGCTGTGTTAGGTCATGAGATTTCATTTCTTCATACTGTACTTCTAACTTTTTTCTCTAATCATGTTGTTGCTGTTGAATAAAACACTTTAAAGAAACCAGAGGCTCGCACTGAATTATTATGTCAAACCAATAGCCATATTTTGTCTCGTGCTACAACAAATACTGTCTAGTTATAGTAATATTCTCTAGGTAATGAATCAGAATATAAGTATGATAGAAAACCATTCTAAAGTTAAGTAATTTTAAGGTTTATGAAAACTTCACACAAAAAGTCAATGATTTTTACTCTAAAACACTTAGAAATTGTAAAAGATAACTTTGAAATAACTTTAAAACTTTTGATTAGTAAACTTTTGCCTCAATTCTTCGAAAGATACATCAAGAATCATTTATACGATACATACAGAAGGATATATAATTCGGTTATTTGTTTTTCATTGAGAGCGTTTATAATAGGCCAAATTTAGGGCAAAAATTTTTCTTAAGTGTTCATAAAAATAATAAAATTGTAAAACATTGAGAGTAAGAATAAAAATAAAAATAAGAAAGAAAAAAAAAGTGAGAGTGACGTAAAATTAAACCAAAACTATAAACAAAAAAGACAATGTGATAGCTTTTTTTTTTCAATGTTTCTTTAAGACAATAGATTTATAGATATATATACAGATATAAAAATCTAAAAAAATACAGATTCAAAATAAAAATTAAAGCTAAAGTGATTAATACCTGATAGGAATTTATTCTATAAAATTCAGGAGTACATGCCATTTAAAAGTACAAACATACATATGGTACAAATAATAAAGATGGTAACATTTAGTCACTTGACATTGTAAACAACAAAAGAAATAAAAATACAGAGACATAACTCTATTTCTCTCTAACAATCCATATAGATAGATAGAAATATATGTACTTTGGTTACTATTAAATACAATTAAACTATACAATTTCAAGTTTTTGGATATCCTTTGCTTCCAATTATTGCTTTTTTTAAATACAACTTTTAGCAAATGTATTGTAATATTAACACAGTCAACGTAATAAGTTATAATAAGTCAAATTATATTAACATAAAAAACAGTCTTTATTAAATAGTAAAAATTAAAAATGCCCAAAAGGCAGAATGCAGTTAACAATATTTTGCTCAGTTACCATAACAATTATTTTATGAACAATTGCAGTTAAAACATTTTGTACACATATCTTCTAAGCACTGCATTATCGTGTAATATTGATATCAAAATTTATTAATTAACTAAAATATTCTTTATTAAAGAATACAGTTAATAAGGTATTAACTGGAAATTAAAATAATATATACCAGTTAATAACCAAGAAATGAATCAACAACAATTATTGGCATAAACTAAAACGATCATAGGATTTATTTTCCTTTATTATTAACATTCATTATTTACAAAATGGAATAACATTTAATCAATAAAAATCCGTTCGCTTCACTTCGATCGGTGCTTCATAATTTCCGTTCATAACATCCACTACTCGCAATCAACTAATTTTTTCCGTTTATCAATATGTTTTCACGATCTTGAAATTTCTCATACAACAAGAAATTCCCTACCATTTGCATTGAATGAGAATTTTAAAGCAAACTGCTATAATAGCACTTTGCATTCTCAAAGCACCCAAGTAAAACACCTCCTTTCTTTTAGCTGAGACCAAACAATTCGTTATCATACTCTCTGAGCTGCCTCATGAAACCCATATTGGGTGAAATAATGGGCCTGGCTTCCTTTACCTTGCTGATGGCTTCTTGCAGGTGCATTTTCTGGCGACTCATGAGATATCCGGTGCAGATGGTGGCAGCCCTCGAAATGCCGGCGTTGCAGTGGACGTACACCCACCCTTGGCGTCGTCCCTCGTCGATGAACTTGAAGCACTCATCAAAGTGTCGTCGAATGTCCATGTCGGGGTGGTCCCGGATATTCACTCTTTTGTAGGTGAAATCTGCTGGAAAACAGTTTGCCACACCTGTGGCCACATTGAGTATGTGGGTTACTCCAAGTTTACGAAGGCGACCGAGGTCTTGCGCAACATCTTGCCCACCTGTAGAAGAAAATACAGATAAGTTACAGATAATATTAAGGTAAAATGCAATGCTAAGGTAAAGTTGCAGAATTTTAAAATAATTTTAAATATGTTGTTTAATTTGCATTTATTTTATTTATTTTGCTTCATTAATCTCCATTGAATTATAAATTTATTTCGGCAATAAAAATAAGCTAGAAAAGTCTTTTCATACGATCTACTAAAATATGCAAATTAAATGAGCAGTATTAATGCACAGTAAATGCGCATAATTGATGAATGCATGTAACCACATTGAATATAAGAGGGAAAAGAAGTAAAATAATTTGGCTGTTTGAAGGCTTCTAAAGCTAAAACGAATAAAACCCCATTTCATATACATATTTTGAAAGGCATGGAAGAATGAATTGAGCAGAAAAAATTTAGTACTAACATTTCTAATATAATATATATTGGTTCTGATGTCACGAAAGAACGAGTAAATTTGTATATGGAGATGGATTATGTAAAATTCCTTATGCGTGCTTGACTAAGCAAGGCCATGCATTTTTTATGATAAAGGAGAAACAAAGGACTTTTTAATAGTTCGTTCTTGACTGTTGATGAATTCTTGACTTTTGTTCGTAATTAACTGTTGATGGGCGCTTGATGCAGATATTACCTTATCTCAGAAACCTTTGCCGGCAAAACGTTTCTACAATAATACCGTGTAATACCGTGGCAGCTCTGAAGTATGATAGTTTTGAAACAGAATATAAAATGATCTGTTGTGAGTATCGAAATTGGCAGCTTACACAGAGCAGTGGAGAACCTCATACACCGTATGAAATATGTGATACTTTTCCAATATATCGGCTTTTGAGAAAAGCCGCCAATACTGATGTAACCAACGCCAAATGGAATATCGCCTATGGTAACCTTTTGTCGCCAAATTTTTAAAGCAAGGCGTAGCCACTTTGTGGCCTACGCCAAACTATGAAAAATTAATATTGATGCGGTGACTATGAAAAATTAATATTGATGAATAAATATTATTTTTTGTGAGTTTCAGCAATTTATTCATATTTGTACTCTCACAGCTCTAGTATTTCTCCTGTCAGCAGCTTTTGGTATTTTTTTGTAGAATTCATCTTTATAGGTTTTTTAATAGTCTGTATGTGAAATGCGGTTTCATTTCGTTTATTCGTTTTACCTGCAGATGTTTCCAAACAGGGAAAGTTATTTTACGGTCACACTGTATAATTGTGTGTAAATGTTTAAAAATATTTTATACATTATTTGCAACAATCCTTTACAAATTATCAATAAATTTAAAACGTTTGATTTTTTCACAAATATTTAATTGCTTATTTTTTTACAATTGTAGAAAAGTGTAGTATGAAAATGTTCTTGTTTGAGCGTTTATGATTTAGCATTTTATATTTGACCTGGCCTATCGACAAAGATTTCTAAGTTTACAGCAAAAGTTTTCATTTTGAAAATTTGTCAATGTAAGTAGTTGCTACATAACTAAAAATCTGATTTAAAAAAATCTGGGACATTTGATGATTATGAAGAGCTTTTCTGTACAGAAAAAAAAAATACAAAATGAAGTTTTCGCCTAAAAAAGACAGATGGTATGCAATTATACACCATTCGAGGAAACAAATTATTTACACTGATCACCTATTTTAGTTCAATTCACACTACAATAACGTAATTACGCTAATAAAATAATTTGGAATAAGTCCACATTAAATAATTCAGTATGTTACTATTCAGTGCTTTCACAGAATCATAAGCTACCGATGGGTTAGATTTTCGAGTAAAAAAATGGCATTTAAATACCGTATTTAACTGTTTTAAATAGTAACTGTTTATTTGAAAATAATAAAAAGATAATGACTTTAATGGAATATTTTGCAAAACTACTTTAATAGAAAAATGAAAATAATTTAAATTTCAACAAACAATAAATTAATATTTAAAATTTTCTTATTCATATGTTGGAATCAGAATATAAACATACTTCAACATATCAAAAATCAACCCTTTTCGAATATGCATGTCAATAAATCTTTCCGAAATATTTCTACTGAGCAGCTGTAGTTGAATTCTGAAATTCTTCATGCGTCATTGCCATTATATAAATCAGAAATATAGACATTATACACATATCTAAACAAATCCGGAGTTAGCTGAAGCAAGCAGTTTATAGAATGCATAAAATAAACTATTCTATTGAATGAAGCACATAAAACATATCAACTGAAGATTTCAATTTCAAACTTTTTCCTCTTTTGTTATCTTAGGTCTTTTATTTTTGAGTTTTATGTATTCCCTTCCCCTTTCGGAAACTAATGGCCCCGACCTTTATCTCAAACTGTTTCGCATCTTCTTGACCCATCTCGTTACACAACGCGCAACAATTCTCTGCCTTTCATTGGCATGGATCCAAAGATGCCAACCATGTTTTAATCCGAAATGTCATTGCCAAGAACACAATTCTTTCACTGCTCAAAATAAACCTGAGAACGGAGAACAAAAACATTTTTTTCGCTTTTTTTCACCCTAACCAGAAGAAACCAGGAGAGAAAGTGCTACGCTCTTTTGATGAATGATTTTTCAAAGTGTAGTCGTAATTCGATTACGAAATCGCAATTTGTGCGTCACCGAATCGCCTTAAAGGATGATTCGATTTCGGAATGACTCGCTCAGCGGTGAATTCCTTCGTTAAATAGTTTGTCTTCTACTTTCTTCTTTTTATGGAGCCCAGAGCCAATGTCTAATTTTGACTCTCATTCAGAGTAAAAAGAATCTTTTGATGCAATTTATGCGTAAAACTAGAAATAAATGTTTTTAATCTTGAGTTTGAGGAAAATCTATCAGTTTTGAATAAATTATATACGAGTTGTTAAGTTGTATAAACTGTATTTTATATCCCCAAAAAAGTAAACAAACAAAAGTATTTAGAAAGTCAAAATTGTGGATGAGAATATTTTAACCCAGAATGGAGTCAGATAGTACTAGTTGTCTTAGACCAGTCATTCTAGTAGATAATGTTAGTGCTGAGATCTGAAACAGCCACAGTAATGGCAAGATGTCTAGAGAAGTGTTCTCGAGCAGAGGTGCGACTCATGATATGATATCTATGGGCCAATAATGTGTCCCCATCGAACATTCATACACAAATCGTTGAAGTGTACGGGGGCGAAGCAATGAGTAGACAACAGGTGGCGAAATGGTATCGTTTATTTGAAAATGATTGCTGGAAACGTTTGGGTGGGAGGTCTGGAGTCAACCCTCATACAGCAACTATCCCATATTCTTTTCCCGCTATTGAAGAAACATCCAAAACAGGGTTCATATCAGATAGTATTGCTCGTAAAGGCGCAGAGAACTGGTTCAATAGCCAAGGGCCTGATTATTATCAAAACTGGGTAAACAAATTAGATCAGCAGTGTGATAAATGCTGAAAAATTTCATAAGTTCTTGTTTTTATCTTTTATTTATAATTCATTACTAAAAATATTATGTAATTATGTAGAGATATGGCCACTACGTATGTCTCTTAATTGCCATTTGTATCCAGTGTCTATTGTTAATAAAGCATTTTTTTCTTGTCTCGTAAATATTTTTTGAATCACCTATCATTGTTTATTTAATGTGTTAAAGTTTTTTAAATTTTAATTTTTCTGATAGTTAAAAAATTATGATTAAGTTCTGTAAAAAAATTCTTATTAATCAAATGTTTAAAAGGCTTAAATGCTGTTGATTCTAGATATGTAGGTCGATAAGTACTGAAAAATATTTTCTAAATGGAAGTTTGAAAATTTGTAAATAAGGTCCATTTAAAAATTCAAGCATTTTTCTTTGGAATGTTCTTGCATTTTTTTTCACCGAAGATAAAATCAAATTTATGAAATACTCGACCTCAACTATAAATCAATTTATTCTTCTGTGCATTAACGGTCAAATCCTTGAAATTGTCGATCATTTTAAATTACCTTTGTACAATGACTAATGATAATTAAAAAACCAGAGCACAAATTGAGAACAGAATGAAAATGGCTAAAGAAAGCTTCCTTGAACTAAAAAAAAACAACTAAAACCCAACTATAAATTCTTACTTTAGTCGAAAAACTAAAGTAAGAATTTATAAGACTCTTATTATGCATGTTCCGATCTAGTAAAACTTAGACTCTTAATTTGGACATTAAGCGTACGTTCAGGCAAAAGATCTTTAAAACTATCTTTGATCCAGTATTATAAAGATGAAGTTGCAAAACTAGATTCTTTGAATTATGCAAACTGTATAGGCAACCATAGGTAACACTGGTTATCCGGATCAATAGGTTATCATGGCTCCACCATATCTGGAGAAGGCCGGAAAGCTCCCTCGAAATATCCACTTTAAAAAATCCTTTGTTTTAAGGTCCTTTGTACTAACTTTGCATTATCCTTTGTAGGACCGTGGTAGTCTGGTTGGTAGAGCTCCAGTCTCGTAACTGAAAGGTAGAGAGCTCTGTCCTCGTCTCGGAAAAAGACCGCTGTTTTGGCTAATAGCAGTTGGGACATGTTAAATATGTCTTGACTGCAAAGTCTTCCAAGTTCCCATAACAAATGATGCCTCTGAGCGTACTGAATCAGGGATGAGTTGATCTCTGATTTGGTTCTAAATTCTGAGTTGGGGATGGATGAATGATTTCAACCGCTCTCCTAAAACGAGTGGTGTCTTGTGTGTTCGAGCAAAGTCATACTTTCACCTTAAGGGTGCTCTTTAACAACGAAAGGCATACACTTTTGTCTTCATTCGAAAGAGCTCTGCTCATTCGGGCTTGGTATGACCAAGTGGCATTAGACCCACCACCACCATTATCTTTTGTATAAACGGAGGTCTTCCTCTGGAATCTCGGAGTAGAGGAAGACCTCCACCTAGATGGCTGGATGATGAAGAAAGAAACCTGACTGTTCTGAGGATAAAGAACTGGGAGGGAGTAGTGGGGGATAGAAAACGCTAGAAAATGGGCGTGATTGTGAGAGCCAAGGTCTGAAAGAGAATGTTATGCTCATGAAGAAAAACTTAAACTTTTTCTCAAGCAGAAAAATGTGCAGCGGTACATCATTAAAAAAAGGAAAAGAATTAGATTTATTTAAGAAAAAGAAGAAAAAAAGGAATATTTCTGTCATCATATCATATCAAGTAGAACACGAAATATTTTAATGTAATGAGATTCGCTAGCAAATTGTGCCTGTTTTGAATATGCAATTCAACGTCATCCCCTCAAAAGTTTTCAAATGCCCTCGAATGTTTTCATCTTTTATCAACCGCAGAAAAAGAACACGAAGAATTTAACACAATCACTCTCAAATCAGAGTGTAATTAGTTCCAAAAGAAAAAAAAATATTTTTAAAAAAATATTTGTTCATTATTTCCTATTTTAATCTTTTATTTATAACTCATTATTAAAATATTACGTAATGTTAAGATAGCTTTTTCCGAAATTAACAACTAGATGGTCTTAATCTTTTGGAATAAAAATTTAATGGAATGAATTTATAAATAAATAATATTTGAAAATATTAAATAATTCAGTGTTTTCAAAAACACACAGCTGTGCAAAGTTTAAGAATTCTGATGCAAATTTGTAGATGATGACAAAAGAGTGAGAAAATTCTGTGCAAATGCGAATTAATTAATATTAAAAAGTGTGTCTAACAAAATTTTTAAAAACAAGAGAAAATATCTAACTAAGAAATATAACTCATAAAAGGAAATTTAAACTTATTTGTTTATTGAAAACTTTTCATTTATAGAAACAGAAATTCAGTTTAAAACCTACTTATAATTTGAAACTAAACAAGTAATATAAAAAAATAATTTCAATTCTTAGGTAGACAAAGAAAATTTTATATTTTTGTTACTTTGTATTAAATAATTATCAAAAAAATATTTTTCAAGCATCAAAAAAATTTTGATTTTTGCAAGAACTGAATTTGCATTCGTCACCTTCACCTGAAAAACAATGAAATCCTCGCTTTTTACCTATTGAGCAACCACCCGTCGATTTCAATCTTTATTACAAACAGCAAAAACTTTAATTAAAGTAATAAAAATTAATTAAATTTAATGAATGAATGAATATTTGAAAAACTGTATTAACGTCCAGTGTCATCATCTACAAATTTTAAAAATTGTACCTGAACTTGGGTAGATGAATAAAAAGTATTTTACTAACGATTGAAAATTACATATATCTTGAGTATGTAGTGAATTGAGTTCATATTATCTTGATAAATGTTGATACAAGATATGTATAAATACATACATATATAGGGAGAGTGTGGACTGATTGTAGGAAATGAAAAAGAGGCTTCTTTAACCACTAGAGAATGATGATAAATCTACCTACAAATTTTTATTTTTATGCCCAAATATTTGCATTGACAAACAACTTTATTTTTATGAATAATGAAACACAAGTTTATTTCACCTCTTTCTGTTTAGGAGGTGTCTGGTTTTATGAATCACAAAAACGAAGAATTATTCGAATTTATTTTATTTCCCCAGAACCCTGTTTTTTGCTCAGTGTTTTTCACATGTTTCTTTTCAGGGGACACTTGTGTTCGCCTTTTTCCGGGAGTCGTAAATTCGAAAACGGTTCGTAAAATATGAGCCGGGAAAAAGGAAATCTCCCTACGATTTTATTACTTCTCCTGCTCGGAAATTCATTTGGTTCCGCACTTTTTCTTTATAGGTTTTGAGAAGGTAATTTTATGTAACTTGTCGTGAGAAGCGATCAAACTTTGTGGTACGTGAGTTTTGCGGATTCTCTATAATTTTATCGATAGCCAAAACTGACCAAATAAAAAAACTGCATTCAAGAGATAAATATATTAGAAAAGATTTTATAAAATTATGAACAGGGTATTGCCGAATTCGATTTACAAATTCAGAGTGGGGACAGTAGGCATCAGGAGAATAAAGACTATTCAAATAACTTATAGTTGTTTCAAATACGAATATTACTGACTGTATGTACAGGGTGCTGTCGAATTGGACCAACAAATTCAGAGTAGTGACAGTAGACATCAGGAGGATAAAGACTGTTCAAATAACTTAAAATTGTTTTAACTATGAATCTTACTGACTGAATGCACAGGGTATTTCCGAATTCGACCGACAAATTCAGAGTGGTGACAGTAGGCATCATTTTGTTTCAAATACGAATTTTTTTAAATGAAAGCATATTCGTAAAAGTGTTTTTTAATGAGGGTAACATACAGATTTGGTGATGTAGGGTGTCGCATATTACTGAAAATGAAAAAGTAATTTAAAACCCATATTTGACCATATACGACCCATTTAAAACCAAATATTAAATGTTAAAGAAAAATAAAAGCTTGAAAATCTAATGAATTTTATAATCTATAATTTGATATAAGCGTGCAGTGTGAGAACTAAGGAGATACAAAGATATTCAAGAAAAACTAAAATGGACACCATAAAATATCGCTGCAACATCAGCATCGATATTTGCAGAGAGCATTGTCAAATTCAAAATTTGAAAAATATATTTTCATTTTTTTTTTGAGCAAAATATTTAGAAATTTTTAAAGTATAGACTGCATAAGAGTAAGCAAACTAGTAAAAAAACTACAAATTTATGTCTGTATTAATTTTTTAAGGAAATCGACTTTGGGGAAAAAAAAGAAAAAGTGGGTCGTTGAATAATGTCTATTCTCTTCTACCAATCATAATTCGGGGATCGAAAATTCTTTCCTAAAAGTAGTGTTCTATGACTTCAAAAGTTATAATGATGGTCAATTTGCAGGAGAAAATGGTGAAAAAAAGTGAATTCGGAGTTAAAATTTTGCCTTAATTTTTAAGCTTGAACGTATTTTCAGAAGACCAGTATAATGTCTTTTGAGAAACAGTCATTCAAGAGAGGAATTTTTCTTTTCAAATTTAAATTTCATCTTTTTTTTCGAAAACCAACTATACGTCTGAAGTTGCAGAATACAATTTTAAGAGCAAGAGCAATTTTTTCCAAGCTGAGAATTTTGATTGATAGGAAAATGATTATAGGATTTTTTTTTCAGAGAGATCAATTTAAAAAAAATTATAGTGTCGATCTTAGGCTCTTACCAGCTGTCCTTTCAAAGTAGCACATATTTAGTTCCACAGCTTTCATGTCAAATCAAGAATAATTTCTCAAATATTAGTAAACGTTTATCAACAATTAAAAACATTTTTCCAAATTAGCACTTTTTAAATTTAATTGTATATTAATTAAATTCTAATTAAGCTATACAGCTTAATTAAAGCTTATTAATTTTATAGTTTAAGGTTCGAGTTTATAACTTTATTAAATTCTAATTATGACTTCAAACTTTATATAAGAGGACTCATTTCATAATACTTTTTAATGTCTAAATTTTCAAATAAAATTTTAGTATTTAAATTAATAGTTTCTTAATAGTTGCAATTAAAATTAGAGTTTCAGTTACCACTCTTTATTAGTTATCATTCTGAAGCATATCCATCCACATGCAAAATAAAGTCATGTTTTTGATAGCCTACTCAACAACTTAAGTCATTAAAAAGACGAGTGCATTTTTTGTACGTGAAAATACAATTCGTTTCATGACTTTTTTTGCAGGGGTACACTAAATGCTTCTAAGAATATGTGCGTTGAGGGAAGTAGTAAATTAAAATTATTTAATAGCATTTTCTAATAATTTTTAGTCGTCCTAGCCTAAGGGTAGGGCATCTACCTCGTGATCTGTACTTTCCGGATTCGAGTACCGGTTCGGACATGATTATTTTTCTTCTATGATCTATCTGTGAGATAAAGGTGCTTAAATGTGCCCCCGCCCTTGTAAAAAGGGGTCATGCAAGCGAATGTGATGCTTGAATGGTAAAGTCGTACTCTTGTCCCTAGTTGATGCTGCTAAAACAAGAGGCGCATTCTTGGCTTAATTCATTGACAAAAAATGTCAACGGGTTTGTAAAATGTCCTAAGTCACAATAATATTTTAATATACCGTCCAAATCATCATTTTCAGTTGAAAATCCAGCTGTTATTTCTACAGTTATAAATTTATAATGACGGCTAAAAAAAGCAGTGCCATTTCTATGGAATTAATTCAGTATTCTAAGTTTCATTGATTTACTTTAAAGATTACTTCAAAGTAAGGAGTTTGGGTTAAGTAAAGATTTTATATCTATATAAATAAAAATGAATGTTTGTCTGTATGTCTCTTATGCGCTGCCGTACCACTTATCCGATTGCGATGAAACTTTGAATACTTATTACATGCATTGATTTGTTTCTGATGAAGATGGAAAAACAAAACAAAAAAAAATATTGCCAACCCTAAAGTCTTGAACAATAAAGTTAAAAATAATTAATTAAATGTAGCTTCTTCTTTATATATCCCTCAATTTCAAAGAATGTATTCGTTTCCGATACGGAAACAAATATTATTTTTTCTATCATTCCTAATTAAGCAAGACAGTTATTTCAAATTTCAAACGATATTTCCAAAACTGCGGTAGCAACGAGCTGGGTACCAGCTAGTTACCTATAAAAGCAGTTCATTTTGAAAATGCTATTTTTAAACCCTTTCCTATGTGATTAAAAAATTATTTAGTATTATTTGCAGCGATTCCTATATTATTTAGATGGTTAGGATTAAGTTAAAACCTTTCTTATAAACCCCATTCAAAGCAATAATCTCAAAGTTACTACTCCGTCCTTCTAGTTATTTATAATAACATCCCATTTTTAAAGCAACACTGTGGCCATTGTGAAGAGGGGGACTCTGAGGTAGCATTCCCCTTACCAAGCTTCCACAGCACATCAACAAATGGATGTTGGTCGGATGGATTTAACGATTGCCAGATCCTCTTACATGACAGTTCTTGAGTGGAATCGGATTTTGGAACTGAAATTCTCCGGTTCCAAAGCTGAGACTTTACCATTAAGCCAACGCGACTATCGGAATGCACTCAGGAAAACTTGAATAATGGACTGCCTCAACAATAACACCGGCGGAAACTGTGGTTGAGTCTTAAGGGCCAACGGCCACAGTAAAGCTCTATCTTAGGGAAGTACGTTCCATCATGGATGGGAACAGCCCCCTTCAACCTTTTCATGTACCCATAAGGGTGGTGAGAACCAACCACCATGCCAGAAGCTTCCCATCTTCAATAACGAGGTGTCCCCCTTCGTGGCACTATTCAAAACGTTAAAGGGAAAAAAATTCTACTTCATTAATTCTTCCAAATAAACAAACGGTAGAATCACTGTTATAATAATCTGAGAGAGAAGTTAAGGTGTCAAGAACAAATATACGTGGGATTTAACATTTATGACATCAAATATATTGTTAATTATATATTGGATAAAGGTTCCTGAGGTTCATAACCTGAATTCTGAAATTTAGGATAGATGTTCAGGATTCTGTTTATATTAATGGCACGTTCTAAAGTAAGACTAGGGTTGTTTGGGGATGGACCTTCCAATTCTGAACATCAGTCAGATGACGAGGACGCCACCTGAGCTAGCACTCCCCCCTCCTCTCTACATCACCAGTACCGGTGACACCGGGAAGGCGTTTGGCCTGATAAATTTAACGTGCAACAGACCTCTTTACACGATGGTTCTTAGCTGGAACCGGGCCTCGAACTTGAAGCATTCAGGTTCCGAAGTCGAGTCCTTATTACCAGGCTATCGCAGTCCCATATTTGATAGCAATATTACTAACATTCAATGATTTTACTATTTAAGTTATTCTTGAAAGTTGTAAAAATAAAGCATATTTGCAGTGGATTAATTGGAACTTTCCTCATCTTTTCCAAAGTAATATCCCCCCCCCCCCTCTTATTGCTATACTTGCAAATATTTACTTTTAAATTAATCTGGACAAAACATTTGTCAAAAAATTTCTTTTGCATCGTAAAATATTCTCAACATAAAATTTTAAAAAAATATACTCTAGCTATAACAACAAATTAACTCTTTTTGAAACACATTCATGTAATAGGAAGAATATGAATAGGAAAGCAAATAGAGTTGAGTTGGAGACTGTCCAACCTGTTTCTTGATCATCAATTTTCATTTTGTCAGGTTTCTTTCACATTGCTAAATAATGAAGTGAAGAATAAGGGATGATGTTGGAATGCTGAAAGTTGCATTTCGTATATTCTCTCAAAAGCTTCAGCTTTCAAAAACATTTTGTATGAAAAAAGCAGCTCAACTTTGAAAGAAATATTTCTTTGTTTTTTCAGTAATTCAGGTTTAAAGATGATTTTTACATTGTTTACATGCTAAAATAAATGAATCTATCGAGTATGCTATTAGAACTGTATTGTTCGAAAATCGGCCATGTTTATATTATTTAAAAAAGATCTATACCCTCTTTGCAAACTGAGTAAAATAAACTATTTTCTTTTTTTCAGTTAAATTTTATATACATATTTATGAAATGAATGAATTTATTCGTGACTTCTGAAATAAATGCCATTTTTTAAATTCTTAATTAATGCGGTAATATAATAAAATGGCATTGGAAATTAAATTTTAATTAGCGTTTTTATATTTTGACTAATTTATTGATTATAGTTTTCTTTTTGCTTTCAAATCTTAGTCTTTGTTACTTCAGAGAATCTAAAAGAGTTGGTTAATTTATATGATATTATTTATTTTATGATTTAGTAGATTAGCAATTTTGTTAATTTAGTAAATTGTTTATTATTTTTTTAGGCCGTTACAAATTTTTCAAAACAATTATCTTCTGAATATGATCTTTGCTTTACTTTCAGAGTAAAAAAAAAAAATACCATTTTAATGATATTTCCTCAGAATTCTTACACTTAATTTTAATCGAATTTTTAATTCAACTTGTTACACTATTTGAAGCAATGTTTTTAAATGCTATGGTGAAATTCAACTTCATTCATTAAAACGTGGAATTTGCAAGTTAATACCAATCATTAAGTCCATAGTAAAACTTTCATTTCCGTTTTTATTTTGTAGTATGTTGTTGTTGTGTTATTGTTTCTGATCACAGATGATATAGCTGCACTATACCACCACCATGAAACTAAAAATCTCTAAAAAGTTAAAAAACAAAAGCGGAATCCTTGAAATCTCAAAGATAGTAAAATGTAAGCATTTAAGAATCGGTGTAGGCTTGATCTGCCTTGCACCAAGGACATTCAGCAAATATCCTCTGTCGTTGAGTTTACTGTATGCCGTTGTGTGTACCTTAAGTATGTGATATGTGTCGTATTGTTTGTCGTATGGCATCCTGTCTACCGCTTATTCATAAGTTAGAATATATCATCAATATGTAGTTGTTATATTCGTCGTTGTTGTTTCTGTTGCTGTTGTTGTTGTTTCGAGCGTTATACCATCTCCATGAAACCAAAGATCGTTAAAAAGTCCACAAACGACTTGTGAATTCCTTAAAATCACAAAAATAGTAAAGTTTAAACAGTTAAGAATATGATTGGGGGGAGGCTTGATCTGTCTTGTACCGAGGACATTCAGCAAAGATCCTCCGTCCAAGTTGGAAGGTGAGGGATTTGGTTTGTCCATTCAAAAAATGAGAGAGCCGTTTGATGTTTTCTAGAGATATCTAGACGGTGAAACAAAACGGAACTCTTACTAATGTACCAAGGATTGGCTGGTGGGACTCCCCAAAGTGTTCCATCTCTTTGATAGAAAAGATTTAAAAATAAATTAGTGCTGCATCACCATGAAATATGTCAGTTGAGACTGTCTCAGCTAAGTTGTCCGTTACTTCATTACCATTTAAACCAACAAGTGGGGGAATCCACTGATAATGTATAGATTTTTTTGCGGAGAACCTGGCAATAAGGTCTAAGATATTCATTTGAATCTTGTTCCCCACACTCGTTCAGTGAGAAAGGTGCCGTAAGAATCACGACTGTCCATTAAAATCCAATGTCTCTGAAGACAATTTTGGAAGACATGTCCCTTATAGATTGCAATAAGTTCAGTAGCTCCTTCAGGGGTCTGAATGTGCACGCCACTACCAGAAACGCCACCATCTTCTTTACTGCCATCAGTGAACATTTTCTAAGGTCAAAGATGTAATATTATGAATTGTTTTCAGTGACATTTGTCTGGTAAATTCAGGTAACTCTGACTTTTTGCTAACCTTGGCCAAGATAAGAATGCAAATGAATTCTATCAGGGTCAATTTTAAAATTCCTATAAGGACATCCTTTAAAGAACATGGTTCCATAACTTCAGATGGTAGACCCATCTCTTTGCAAGAGATGGGTCTACCATCTGCGATGTTATCGTAATATTTACACTTTTTAATCTGATGTATCTTGATTTAATTAAATTGACACTGTTCAATCATATCAAATAAAAAAGTAGAACATTCATTTTAAAAATGTATCCCATATTAAACTTTTCAAAAGTCAAGAATCTGAACTACAAACTGATTGACAATGACGGTTGGTGAATACATAATTGTGTTTGCTATCATTAGATTATCTATATGATTTGATTTAATAATAAAGTGTAATCTACCCTCCCACAATGTTTTTGGGAAGATGCCTATTTTCTTTTTTCTTCGTATATAATAGTTGAAAACCATAAAGTAGCATTTTTTTTTACTCGGTATGGTTCCACAAAGTGTAAAAAAAGGTAAATGTTAATAGCAAACAGTAATCATGTAAATGTAATGATCATTAAATGCTGATGAGATATTTAGCTGATGATGTGTGTATTTACGTCAGTTGTATCTTCAAGCGAGCTTAACTATAATTTATTGCGAATAGATATCCGTTCGATTATTAGATTTTTCTATACTATATATACAGCATACACCCGAGTATCCAGTCTAATGTAGCGGAAAAGCAGGTCGGATTGTAAAAAAGCCGGATAGGCCTGATTTCTATGAACTCATTTCTTTTCCCACCAATACAGGCGGATTAAGATAATAAAGTTTTTATATCAAAACTCATTTATAATACGTAATTTCTCTCATCTTATTGAATATTAGGCCCTCCATTTATCTCAATGGGAACGCAGAAGCAGCCCGGTGAATTATGGAAGCAACTGCCGGTTACGTGTTGAGTTAAAATAGAGTGCACTGTACTGGTAGTTTATATACTGCACTGTAACTCAAATAATATAAAAACTTTATATTTGTAACATAAATTCTGTAACGCCTAACTTAAATACTGAAAGCATAAACAATGTAAATCATAGACCTAATTCTTAAGAAAATTTATCTTATTTTTCTCTGATGAACGATAAATGGAACCGATATATAAATGGGACTGTGAAAAGGGTAACCCTAAAATAAGTGAAAATTAAGTTTTTATTTTTTGAAAAAGTCTAATAGATGTCAATAATCAACGAACGTTGTTATTTTTCTGACAAAGCTTGTATTTTGCTCACGGCACATAGGAGGCTCTTAGCAGACACCTACTTCTAATTCCTTGGCAATGTTAAAAACCCTTGCCTTGCATTTTTGTCTCTTTTAAGGTATCCTATTACGTTGGAAGGAAAATTTCTGAAAAATTGGATTTTTAAAAACTATTTAATACTATGTTTTTTAGATATATTGCCGAATATAATAAAACATATTATAAATAAAACAAAATTATTTGAAAATTCAAAACTGTTAGGCATTTCTAGAGGTTTGGGGTTGAAGTCATGGCAGATTCATACAGAAAAACAAAGCAAGCTTGGCAAAGTGGATAGAAAGAGAAAGTTGATGAAAGAGACCGAAGTGATTTGTGACCGAAGTGACCGAGTATTTTAAAAACTATTTAAAATTGTGGTTTTGGATATATTGTCAATTATAATGCAAAATACTATAAAAATAACACTATTATTTGGAAATATATATTTTGAAAAATAGGAAAATTTGTAGTAAATGTTAATGAAATTTATCTAAAACGGTTCACCCTCTACACAAAATTGTAAAGCAGAAATCTTATTTTGCTCTGTACACAAGTTATAGAATAAAATAATGAATAAAATAACCCAAAATCTTAGAAAAATTGTGAGACGCAAAAAGTTATGAGTAAAAATATACGTATACATGCATTTTTTCCTTAAATTCGCAACTTAATTTATTTATAAATATCTATAAATGAAAAAAAATTCACAAAAATAAAAGTTTTGATTCATTTTATTGCCCTTATTATTTTAAATACAGGCTGAAATGTTTATGTAAATACCTCTATTGGGTTTTGATTATATTAACGGTGGAAAAATTTCATTAAAAGTAAAGTTTTGAGAAAATTGATGTTAAAGACAAATTTTAAGCTGAAAAACATGTGACCTTAGATGACAGATCTGGCCTTTTCTTTCCTAAAAAAGATAATCTGTTTTGGAAACAGAAAAGTCGGAATTACAAGTAATAATTTTTTTTTAAAAAAAATCCCCTATGTCGCCTATAACCAATTTTTTAACGTAGTTTTATACCTTAAAATCAGACCGGATACTATGGAAGTCAGATAGTTGTGAACTGGATATTCGAATATGTACTGAACTCTGAGTTATAACTGGTTTTATTAGCAATCCGATGTAGAAATAGGGGTTTTAAAATAATTAACTGTTGTAAAAATTCTTGCGAATACAGAAGTAAATAATAGCATACTTCATAGACTTTAAACTTAATAAAATATTTTTTGCAGCTGAAAATTATAAATAGCGCTCCTGACAAACAAATGGTGCCCAGAGCAGCAGCTAAAAATTTCATGTCATTGTTCTGGAGGAGTTTTTTTGATGCTGCAGATGTTATCGGCTGATGAGTAGAAATTATTGCAGAAGGAAGACAGAGATTACGCAATGGAAACTGAAGGGTTGAACAGGTGAGGTGATAGGACAGATAAATTTGCTCCAAATTAGCAGTAATATTCTCTGTGTTTAAATTTCTTGTCCTGCTCAGATAAAAAAGACCCGGAACACTACCACCCTGTGGGGAAAGGGTGTTAAAATTAAATAATGGCAGATGAAAATTTAGAAAAAATGCCTATTATGCAAGTTAAGCGCTGTAAATATGAATTTAATATTTAGCGTCTAAAATTTTAGATATAGACATATATTTCAAATTGGAAAAAGTGGTTTAAATGGTAAAATGTTCTTGTTGCTGTTCATGTCGATAAATGAACTAATGAAAAAGTTATTAACTTGAAATTTTTATACCATCCCAATATTTTTCACTCACATTTAGCAAATAATTTTTAATACACCAATGTTTTAAAGAAAACAAAGTCAAAATCTTCTGTGATTTAATAAGAAATTGTTTGAGTTTTATACTTATCATTCAAATTATACAATTTTAGAAATTTCAATGGACGTTTGGTGAAATAATGACAAATAAAATCACGGCAATTCCTTCCGACTATCATCGATTAGAACAAAACAATGAAGTTCAGAGTTTCAGAACATAGCCAATGGGTCGAAGAAAAATGAAACTGTATTTCAGCAATCGTAATTTTTCCAAAAGTGTATTTATTGACTCATAAAAAATAAAATAGATTCAACACTGTTTTTTGTCTGGAAATTTATGATTTGGATAGACAGTTGAAAGATTAGCTTTTAGAGAACAAATAAACGATAGGGCTATGTTCGGGATGATTGTTTTGATAGGTAATCTAAAATAACTATATTTTTAAAATTTATGCATAAAAGATGGGAAAATTATCTATGAAACCAAAATATATTAGTTAAATGTGTAAAACTTTTAAAAATTGGGAAAAAGACTGATTTAGGCTAAAAAAAGAGGTTTAAAATAAAAATCTTTCATCAGTTTATCTATTGATTTACCTTAAATTTTGTAGATAGAATATGAAATGTAGGTTTTGGCATCTAAAAATAACCTATATTTCTAGCCACTCCTTATGCATTTTATATGTTTGATAAATTTCCCGATTTTTCTCACTATGAATCGTTAAGATAGCTACAGTATATTTTTAATATATAGATTTCTCATTCACTAGTTAAGAAATTGTCAAACATATTGATATATTATTTCACCAAATTTGCACAAAAAAATATGAATTAGATTTTAATTTATGAATTTTTCTTATAAAATACTAATAAATATTAGAATTTCCAAGAAAACAATAGTTAAAAATTTTAAACGGCAAAACATTAAACATGTGTAGATGCTGATAATAATATCCATATGAAATTTGCCTAAAGGTAGCGCTTCTTCTCCATAATTTAAGTACCCCGCTTTCGAGTCCAGGTTTGGGCATGGTTGCTGTTTACCCATTTTCAATCAGTGAAGTACTTGGGAAAAAAAACCTAATTAAAAAGGGGTTCTGCAAGCGAATGTGTAGGTGTCATCTTTATATGAGCTAGAAGACAGATCTCTGCTTTCGGATGCGCATGGGCTTTTACCCTCAGAAGTCACAGCACAAACGTCTTAAATCGCTGACTTTGTAAGCGAACTTGTTTGTCGCAATTGGTATAAATAATAACGACAATGTAACAACTCAAGTAGATTTAATAACAAAAAATAGACTTTATAAAGACAGCTAAAGTGCATTAAGAATATTAACCCTTTCAGGGCACTATGCCAAAAATGATTTTTTTTTCGAAACAATTATTTAAATCTGATTATATCCTATTACTGACATGTAATTTACAGTTAAAAAAATTAAGGTCCTTAGGGGGCTGGGGGGTAGGTGACATACTGGGTATGTCACCGCGCATCTAAAACATGTTTTGGAGCGAATTCACAAATATGCAACTCGTAATTAGAAGGTATTTTGATGAAATGAAAGCCGTTTTAGGGATTCATGACGCTTTTTAACATGAATGACGCAAAAAAATGAGCTTTTTGAATTCGAAAATAAAGTTTATCGGAATAAAATGAAGACAAATTACATCATATGAAAACATGCTTCCATCTTGAATTTTTTTGTGTGGAAACAGAATACTTTCTAAGACTCGTGCTGCCGTCTATTGGCAAGATAAAGACTTAAAAAACGTTAGGAAATTTTATGTAGTTATTTCAACTCGATTTTCTAGTTTTAAAAAAATTGTAAAAAGGTGACATATGGAGTATGTCCCCGCCCCTGAAAGGGTTAAACAAAAAAATCATATTTTCTAAAAAATAGATTTTTTTTAATGTAGTCATCTATTTTAAAGCGGTAACCTGCATATTTAATCCTAATACTCGTCTATTTTTCATTATATTATATTCTATTTATTCTTTTCTTACAAAAATAAAGAAAGCTGTTGATCTCTTTTCTGGTTTTATGAAATGAGGTTAGTTATAAGATTTTTCATGACAATAGGCCAGGCGCCTAAAAAGCGTCGAGACATCGTCTCGAGTTTGTTGATCTTGTTGATTTCTCATAAACGCATATTTTTACGAGTTCCAATCCTTCTCGAAATGATGTTGAGAGGTCTAGAAATTCCATTTCTCGAAACACAGAGTTAGTTTTCCCCATCAATGTGGAGGTGGGTGGGAAAGAATTTCCCCAAAAATTCAATTCGAAACTACTTGAGATTCCTGCCATGTCGGGTTATCGATGGATTCAAGACAAAGATATAGAAAATATGTGTCTTTGTATTATTTCATTCTTGAGAAGGCATATTTCAAATTTGTCTGTGTTGTCATGCTTCAAATTTCAACATGAGAGACATATTTTAGTAAAACTTGTAAGGAATATAAGCTACTTTTATACTTTTAGCAAGGGTTATGCTACGAATAAAGGAATGCGTTTTTAGCTTTTAGGCTTTGCATAATCGACATATATTCAGTTAATATTCATGTAAAATTTTTGCAAGATATATTTATAATATTGTAGTGGAAAAATTATATTATAACAGACCGCTTGCCCCATGAATTACTTAATTTCCTCATTAGATGATACATCCAATTTAAAATCCAATTATGTTAATTCTTATAATAATATAAGATTATTTCAGATATTAAAGCCTTTTTAAGTGATTCTTGCTTTTTAATTTACTTAATATTACTTAATCGCAGATTAAAAATTCGGTATTCCAATAAGCACCAGACTCGAGTTTGTATACAGACGAAGAGATTAAATTAATTCTGATTAAACATTGTAAGCTTAAGCTCAGTATAATTCCAGCTATAAATATCTTTTTTATTCGCATTAATTTATTTTTGGAAAATTAAAACAATTAACATGAACTATATTCCTTTGTTTTTCTTGTATACTAGCATGAAATGACAGATATTGTATCGTGTCATCCAAAGTTAACAAAACTGAAATTGTATTTGGTGTCTTTTCCCTTAGACCGATAGTATCTGAAATTTGGCTCAGTTATTTTAGTTTAGCTATATTAACGTTCTGTTTTCAAAGCAACATGATTATGAAATTCGGCAAACAGATGCACAGATAAACTGCTGAAATCATAAACTGAATTTCATTTAATTTACTTCAGAAAATTATAGTAAAGTCTGTAGCATTTTTATTTTTTTATGTCCAGAAATATCCAAATATACTGAGAGAGAGACAGCATTTTCTTATTTTTATAAAGTTAACTAGGTTTTTTAAAAATTATTTTAACCCCAGACACATAGTCAAAGAGTCTATTTCTGAAATCTCCAAATTTAGCAGTCTTGAATTTCGGAGTAAATTTCAAATGCAAAGATTTGTCAAAAGATTCTAGATCTAATTTCTTGATGATTTAGGAAAGAAAATAGAATTTTTCTTAGGTGTACTTCGTATACAAAAAAGTAAAAGAGTAATCATCAGACCATCCCGTCAATAAATTATTGCAGAGTATTTATGAATTTGACTGCAAGATAATTTATTAGACTTCGGAATTCATTGATCTCGAATGAAATTAATTGTTAAATTTAATTATTACGCTTACGATTTATTGTATGAATGATTTTTAAACTTTCTTCAAAATTATAAAGTGGCAATGACAGATATCCGAAAACATATAAATTAAAATATAAAATTTATTTTTTTCGGAAAGTCTTTGAAATATAGATTCTGAAAAAAAATTATAGTTATTTATATTTCAAACCAACGCAGGAAATCATGACGTTATGTGGATTGTTCTGAAGAAAACGCTTTGACTGTGTCATTTTGAGAATGTAAAAACTAGTGATTTCGGTCAGGCGAGTGATAAGGTTAGTAGAAGGCCGATTTTATAAAAAAAAAATTGCCAGATAGTGGAAAACTGGTAATTTTAAATATTTATATCCCTATAACCCCTTTAAACTTAAAAATTGAAACATGATTCAAATTACATGATTTATTGCCTCAAAGTTAGTAGTTGCAGCACCGAAAGAGTCTTTGGATACTATCAATTGCTTATGCAAAATGTTTCTCAATTCATGAACCACATTTTAAGGGTGGATAAAATACTCCATAAAGAAACATTTTTTGTATATTTTGTATTGTAGAATGGGATCAGAAATGAGAAATTTCAGCAAAAGAAACAAAAATGTTAAAGAAATAAATAAAAAATATTGGAGTAGGTGCTCAAATGTCCCACCACTAACATCGATGCAGCTCTGATGGCGTACTCTTTCGGAGATTATTGGCGTTTCAAGAACAGAAACTGGAAGTTTTGCATTGTGATCTTCATCAAAATGAAGTGGAGTCCCGTAGACACTACATTTTACCGCTTTTATTGTACTTACATTTACTTGTTGCACATATACTTTACATTTCCGATTCATATTGTTGTATAAAAAATGACACTGAATGAAATTTCATTGGATTCCAACAATCAGTTTAAATCCCCCTTTCACCCTTAAAGCTCCATTTCTTGTGAAATTTGAGGAGGAAACGGGAAGGAAGTTATCTAAAACTTCGAATTTGTATTTTTCTGGCTTGCCTGTTGAAATTTTTTTTAGCATCTAAATATTGCAGAATACACGAGATGAAACAAATATATATAAGATATGTAATTTATATTATTTCATTAACGGTATATTGACCATATTATTATAAAATAGTATTCTAAATAAAATTGTTTTTCATTTACTTAGTTAGTATAGTTCATTTCATATCTTTCTTATACTGTTAGGTAACTTTTCCTAAATCTACGTGATCTTGGGATCAGATTGCGTTTCCTTGTCGTTTTCTCTTAATGTACTATTGAACACAATATGATTCTTAAAAATCAATATACGAAATTTTAATGAGGTATTCTATTTTGTTCTATGATCTAAAAATATCTCTATTATGACAGCATATTTTTAAAAAAATCTGTTAAAGGGATCACTATCAAGCTTTAAAATTTTAAAAAGGGAAGAAATTTCCTAATGATTTATCTTTATAAAAACTAATATATGTACAAATAATAATCGATAAAAAGTGCTTAATATATAAGAATACATTTCCTCTTGATTTAATTATTCTCCCTTCTCAACGAGCTCCACTCACAAGCATTTTCATACTGAGACAGGTATGCACATGCTTAGATACGCTGATACATGCCACTGTCACACTCTGAGACAATGTAACTTAAGTAGGTAATTTGGCATTAGGTAGGTAATTTGTACTGAACGGTGTATTGAGTACTTGTTTTGTATATGTTTGAGTCCTAACAGGTTTAATTACATGGCATTTAATTATCATTATATTGCCATAATAAGCCCAGCATAATCATGTTATTACTGGTACAGGATTCTTTCTGATTATAAGACACGTCATTTCAAATTTATAGGACATACAATGACTTTCTGATCACCCTCGATGCATAGATTTTAAGAAATGATCTGTTTGTTCCCTGAAATATTTATAATATTAAGGAAAATATCTTAACTAATAAACTAAAATATTATTTAGAAGGTTTAAAAAATCAATAAATTAAAAAATTTCACAACCCAAAATTCTGTAAACAATTAGTCTATTTCTCAGCGTTCTAGAAAGCAAATTTTTAAAACAGTATTGGAAGTAAATCACTTAAGCACGGAAGAACAATGGGAAAATAATGATTTTGGCACCAGAAACTTCGCCAAGTTGGCACCTTACAGCACCATGTCTAATTATAACCTTTTGTTTTTAAGCTGTCTAAGGAATTTTCACTCATTTTAATGTCTAGGTGCCTGTTCTAAATTAGAAATTAAGCATGAAGCGTTTTTTAGAAGGTAGATTTATTTTGTATTTGAAATCATCTTGATCTTTCAAATGATGGATTGGCATATCATTCTGAGAAATCAGGAAAATAAAATATGTGTATTAAATCAATACTATATAAAAAAATAATTGGAAAGTTCACCATGAAATTTTCGCATATATTTTAATAGCAATATTATCTCTTTATTCCAGCGTAGCATTTTGGAACTTGGACAAAGCCACGAATGTCGCTAGTTTTCAAATTTTTATTTTGATGTCAAGCACGTGAGAGTTATGGCAGTACAGTATAGTAGAAATCTATCATTTTCAACAGCATTTGTGTATTTTTAACTGCATGCAATAAGCATTACAGTAGTGCTAATAAGCTGATGAGCATGAAGTCTTGGGAGATTAAATGTTAAGAGCGGATTAATACTCAAATATTTAAAAAACAACAACAACGAATATGTGCTTTTGAGCGACTTTTTTTATTCGAAAGTGTCGTCAAAAGTCGATTCAGAGTTGCAATTGTAATCGCAAAATCACATGCCAAATTTAAATTATTTTGTGTTATTTTTTATTGTGTTAGCAAGCATGTGAAAATATAGATTGGCAATCCTTCGACAGATTTGGTTCAAAATTTTATAAAAATCTACATTTTGGATTATGGGAAGGCATTAAGTCGGTTCCTACTGGTGAGCCACAAAGACATTTTGGGCTGGCCGCCTTTAACAAGACCTAAGATACACTTACTAAAAGAAACATATTTATGGAACATTATATTATCTTTATCTCTTGAGGAAAGCGAGGTTTCCTCCTATAGAATGATATAATTTAAAAATCATCTATGAACTTAAAAATAGATATTTTGGAATCTAATGGAGGAATTAATGTATTCCAGTTTAAAATAAAAGTTGTATATCATCTAACATCGTAGGCTAAACTTACCTGTGCGAATCTGAATTTTCAGCAATGTTTATAATTAAGGCAGCAGATCATTCCGTTCTCACAAACGACCATTTAGAATCCAGTGCAAGATCAGCAGTTAGTAATTATATACTGAGATACTTAAGATTGATGGACTGTACTTAGACTAAATCTTCTACTAACAATAACTAGAGAGCTATATTTAGAAGAAAATGATTTATTTACTAACGTAGTATTATTTTTTGGATATTAAATGTATCATTCAATATTATTGCATTTGAGGCCATTATTATTATGTTGTTATTTTGCTATTATTAGTGGCTTTTTAGCTATGAAGTTAAGTAGATATATGTATCTATTATTAAAATATAAATAAATTTTAGCGTAACATACTTACGTCACTGGGTAGACCGCAGAATCTCAAAAAAGTTAAAAATAGTCCATACTCTGAAAAAATCTGTCCACAACCACTTTTGAATCGTTGTTTTCACATTTAAAAAAAAGGAGAAGCAGACATAAGGCCGAAAATGTGTTACTCAAACTCATAAGACAAGATTCGTCAATCCCCTCCACCCCTCGAGAATAAAATTTGTGACGATTACAATATTTCTATATACTTCGTTTACAAGAAAATAAATAGTGTCTGCATGATTCTGAATTAACGAACAGGAATTCAGTTTTTAAATTCTTGGATTACTATTAGTTATTCTGTCATCATATTTATGAATATACATTTTCGGTGCTATATCACCATGATAAATTTTACCCATTGTGCTATTTTCGTTTAGTAGCTTTCATATATACTTGTATTCGGAGAGAATGATTTTCCCTGTATGGAGTTCGTACAAAATTTGAAAGAAAACCATCATGGAGAGTGAATGTCATGTGCCACATTTCACATGTTCCAGCTGAAAGCATTTTTTGTGGAATCGTGTTTACAGACAAATGGATTAGCCTGTTTATATGGTTCAATTATGTGGTAACAGGATGTCAGTATGAAATTAAAAGCGTTCCATAAATGTATTTTTTTTACTCGGAGAGTTTTGAAAAACTCCCGTCAAAAACTTGAGTATATATTTTTTTACAGATTTAATTTTCTTTTGTATTGCTCTTTTGTCTATAGTAAATCGAATTCATAAATGCCAAGACCTCTTCAAAACTTTAAAATACATCACTTGTCAGAATGCGCCTAAATTATTACCTCATATTTGTAATACCGTACAAACCAACGAGTCTTGTTCTCATAAAGAAAAATGGAAATAAAAAACCTCAGGAGCCAGACGGTGGCTGCTTATTTTTGATTCTACAATGTTTATTTATATGTTTACACATGTCATATAGATGCGTATAATGCTACAAGATACAATTCTTTCTTTTCAATTAGCAATCTTATTTCTCTGTAAGTTCAACCTATCATTACCATTTGTTTCTAGATATTTTTGTTCCCTTCAAGTTAGTTATTACTTCCGCAAAACATTAAATACAGCATTGCAGGAATTGACACCGATAAATTTCTATGAGATCCATGGATAGTTTGTCGTTTATTTATTTATTTTTTCTCTTTTCCCCCCTTTCATCTTGTTCTCATCCTACAGATTCGAAAACTAAGTGTTTTAAGCCGAAGGAACACAGAATGGGGTTATGTTGTGTATTAGAACGTAATAATAGAGTAACATTATTACACAAGTATATTTTAGAATTTTCCGAGTTTTATTATTAGTTTCGTTACACTTTTAAATATCACAATAGATAAATATATGAAAATGGGATAAAAATGATAAAATTTCAGGATATGAAATAAAAATTTCTTTCATAATTAAATAAAAATCAAGGCAATGCAACCATTCAATATTATTTCTTGATACAAAAACTTTATAAACTCGTTTCAGGATACTAAAACGACCACTTTTTGACGATTCTATCTCACAAAGTTGTGAGATGAAGAAGGATGGGTGCATTCCCAGAGTTCTTTCTTAGTCTTTGACCATTTTTTGCTACTTACTCGCTATTTATTCTTTGAATTTTTTAACAATTTTTGTGAGAAAACCATTATTGAAGCTTTTATTTGGAAATTTTAAACTTTTGAAAACATTCTATGTCATCTGAATATATGCACTTTTGTTTATTTTAGACATTTTAATGTTTGGTACTTTATATCTAGTAGGATTTCAAACCATATAATTGGCGCAGTTAGTCCAAAGATAGCTTTTGCGCTAGAAAAATCCAACCAACCAACCTAGTCTTTTACCTTGATTCTTGCTCTATTAGATATTTTTTAGATCATTTATTTCACGTGTATGTATCATGTCTTTTCTGATATTATTTTATTTTACTTTAGCCTGCGAATTATCCTAATTTATTTTATTGTTAAATATAAACATCTTTTCTTTTTATGTTTCCTCTCACCCCTATTTTAACGAATTAAACTCAAAAGCGTGAGGGGTTTTAGAATTCGTTGGCAAATGGTAAATTAATGTTGATTGACTTTAAAAAAATTAATGGTTATCTTCCCTTCCCCCCTCCTTTTCAGTTAAACATTAATAATGAACAGGACAGTAATTTAGAATACACAATAAATCCTTCCTTATCTTCTCTTCCCCCCTCCTTTTCAGTTAAACATTAATAATGAACAGGACAGGAATTTAGAATACACAATAAATCCTAATTTATCAACAAAAGTGGGAAAATCATTGATCATCCAGGAAACTAACTAATGATTATATTGAGAAATATATTTAGCCTACTTGTCAGAATTGCTAGGTTTAGTTTAATTACATTAAAACCCCGTTTTAAAAGATCAGCAAGGGTATTTTTTGTTCCACCTTTGTATTTTTTTGAACCATGTACAGATAACGAGAAAGACACCTCAGCTGTCACACTCTTCTCCCCATCACAACAGCGGAAGGGGGCGTTTGGTTCCGACAGATTTAAAGTGCACCAAACCTGCCTATGCAACGATTCTTCGGAAGAATCAGCTTTTGAACATTAAACCCTCTGATTTCGAAACCGAGACCTCACTACTAAGTCACCTCTGCCAAGAACTGGCTAGATAGATGATTTCATAAGGAAATACAATGCGAATTACAAAAAAATAGTTAAAGTGCATGATTTTTTTTAAAAAAAGAGCACATTTTAATGGTAATGCACTAATCAGAAGAAAATTATAATTTTATCGAAAATCTGCAGTATGGGTAATTTCGAGACGGAAACAAAAATTTAATCATATTCGCGCTCAACCAGCTAATGGGCTCATATCACATGGTTTCGTGTTTCCTTTCACTTATGAAAAGAGAAAGGATTTTTGTTTTTTTGTTTAATAGTACCGGAGTGATTACCATATCCAGAGTTACTCCAACTTCGAAACACACACACTTTTTTTTTACTCTGATCCGCTCGCGGGTAAATCTGAATGATCTGAACGTCGCGACAGCATTTGGCGGGAGCTAAAATTGAGTCATTATAGATCACGGTGTTCCCTTCTAGTGGTAAGCACATAGCATTATCGGTAGAGGTTAGTGGACACCACTCCATTTCTGTATACACCCGAGTAGTGAAAATCAATAATTTTGAAGAAAGTTACACATATTTATATTACAGATTTCTCCCTACGATATTACCAGATGTGGTAATCATAGGCAGATCACTCCCACCTGATCGAAGGCAACAAAGACAGGAACTGTGGTTGAGTCCTAAGGGCCTTCAGCAGCCACTGTACAATCTTTTCCTAGGGAAATACTTCTTATCATTCGATGAGAGCAACCAAACTCTATCTTTTTCCGTATATCCACAAGGGTAGTGAGAACCAACCACCATATAGGAGGCTTCTCATCTCCAATTATGAAATGGCTCCTGTGAGATACCAGATGTAGTAAAAGAAAGTTATCCTTATTGGTCCTTTGGTTATTTTGCATAGAAGACTCCACCGATTCTTGGAAAATAATTGTCTCCATAGTGATGTCTCAACGACACATTATGCCTGAAATCTTCTTTCATGAGAAGATTCCTAATATTCTGTGTTGATCAAGAGTTTTCATTTTACTTAATTTATAATTGTATAATTCAAAATAATTGAAAATTTGTTCATATTTCATTCTGGTGAACCCGAAATTTCCTCTAATATAGTCCTGAAATAATACAATCTGGCGAATCCAAACCATCCAACCGAAATATAGACATTTAAAGATGACGGTTAGGAAGAATCCCTTTTTTGAAAGAGAATGACCCTTGCGTGAACTAGGATTTTGGTTTCGGTGGGAGGTGGGGTGATATTGATTCTGGAGATGATGTGAAGGAGAGTCAGCTTACTTTCTCCAAGATAATCTCATCTTCTGATGTCTTGCTTTATTTTGTTTATCTTTTTCCAATTTTCTTATTTACTAGCTTCAAGTTTTTTTGTTCCAGCTTTCAAGTTCATTTAGTTTATAACTTGAAAGTTTGAAATAATTTCATTTTTTTTAAAGCGATATAAATATTTTTTTATTCAATTCCTATTTAGTCGACTAAGAAATTTTTTATTTTAGTTATTTTTTATTAGATAATTACAATTAATATAACTATGCATATAGATATGACAGAATCACAGTATTAAGAGGCAAAAGAATTTTTTTCCAATGATCCACACTTCATTGACGGCATTTATTCTTAAATTTATATCCTGTTAAATATCTTAAATAAGAGAATTTTTCTGTTTCCCATATAAAACTAAAATTAATTAATTAATTTAAAAAAATGATTGATTTTCGCAAGAATAGGACTCGCTTCAAGTGAAAAATGCTGAATCGTGCATTTAACCTACAGACTTGTTGATTTCAATATTCATTATAAACTGTTGAAACTCTAGTTAAAGTTTTCTGAAAACTACATGTTTTTGTAGCAGTGTTTTCTATTCTTTTTTTCTCTTTGAATATTTGCACAAAGGTTATAATTCTTCATTAGTAGGATAAAAAATAATCCTACTAATGTCTAATATATACTGTTATTATTATTATTATATGTATCAATCAGTTGCATTATATATATGTTTACCAAAATTTGATTAAAATTCAATGCACAGAAATAATAAAACGCAAAGAGCAACTCGAATTTATATTTTAAAATGTATATTGGTATCAAATTTTGAATTAAATCCATAAGGACTGACTATTTGCCAAGTGGATGTAAATATGATAAATCAGAAAAACAAAGGTTTAAATAAATGAAATTTGATTTCTGATCTTGTTTCTAATTATAGTTATATATTAAATTTTATTTTCATTCGACTAACGAAAATGTCAAAAATACCAACACAGTTTTTTTACATTATTCCTCGAATCACAAAACGCCCATTTGCGCTCAGAAAATATAAGTCTAATATAGCAATCAAGTGTCTGATCATATTGGATGTCCGGTCATTGATATGTTTTGTGGCCTAGAGCAAGAGTGTGGTTTCCATAGATTTTTTTATCATATACGAAAATAAAGTGCTGTAACTGTCAAAAAATTCTTGCTCGATATTTTGACCAGTCTCCGTGTTTCAACACTTCTTGAATCCGAGAAGCACATTTTTTTTTCTAATTATGTCTGTTTGTCGCTCTGTCTCTCTGTCTGTCTGTTTATTAACATAATGACTCATAAGCAATTTGAGAAAGATGAATAAAATTTGGCATCAAATTTGTAGATTTCTGTCAAATTTTGAATGTAATCTATATACAAGAAGTTAGTCTGTCCGACTAGTAGAGAAGCAACTGAACTCGTTAACCATAAAACGCAAACAATTACATAGATAAAATTTAGTAACGTCTAATCTAGATTCATGTCAAATTTTGAAATTGTTAATGAGTTGACCGTCTATCGGTTCTTAAGCACGTAAATGCAATAAGAAACGCAACGCTTTAAATCAATGAAATTTGATATGTCATCATATGATTACAACTATGTAACTGCAAAAATTTTAAATTTTGGTAGGTCTGATAAAAAGGTACCCAAAAGACGTATTCGTTTTTTTTTTGTATATGTGTATTAATTAAATCCTAATGATTAAGCGATAAAAATGCTGTTTCGTAATTTTTTTCCTCAATGGAATAGAATTTTTTTAAAAAAATTAATAATAATAAATACTATAAAGTACGCAACTGTCATCTAGCAAAGTCTGAATAAAATATCTGAGCACTTTTGATGTCAAGTTACACTATTTTATGCGGGATTAGGAAAGGAATTAAAACTTTTATTAGGTAAAGCGAAAGTTTGGGGGCTATAAAAATTAATAAGCATAAAAATGATTGCTTTTCTCAAGAATTGAATTCGCATTCCTAACATTCATATAAAAACACTGAAAAACTCGCATTTTACTGACGAATCTACTATCCGTTGATTTCAATTTTCATTACAAACTGCTAAAACTCTATTTAAAGTACTAAAATGAATTAAATTTAATTAATAAATTAATATTTGAAAAAAAATCTGAAAAAACTGAATTAAAATCGAGCGCCAACCATTACAAATTTAAAAAAAATGTATTTGAACTCGTGTGGGTGAATTAAAAAGTATTTTATTAACGATAGGAAGTTGAACAAGATATATAAATAAATATATTTAGGGAGAGTGTGAACTAATAGTAGGAATTGAAAACTGGCTCAGTTCAAAAGCAATCAACCAATTTAAACCTCTTCAAGAAAAGAAAAAAAAAGAGAATAATTTTCTGAATTTCCAATCTAGACCTACTCGTGTCTGTTATTTCCAGAAACACTTTTTGATGAAGAATTGGAATTATTCAAATAAGCAAATCAAATTAAATTAAATTTAGCAACGTAAGTATAGTTACGGGGCGTAATAGTTTCAAAATTTTTCAAAAATTAAGAGTATAGTTGTTATATTTTATCTTTAATTATATTATATTTTCCGCTTGTATCTGGATATTCCACACAGAATAGCTATATTGTGTCAATAATATAGCATATATATTGTCAATTAGGATAGAGACCATATAGCGATTTTTTTAAAAAAAGAAATGTAATTTAATCCTTTTCTTAGTGTGATCGATGCTTAAATAAATTAAATAAGTAAAAGTCCAGACCATTTAATTGATATCTGGCTCAAATTCATGATGAAGGAATTAAATTAAGGTGTTCGACTTCATTACAAACACTGGCTATCGACCACATTGGCGATTTTTTATTACTGTTATTTCTTGTAATTCTGACCTTCCTCTTTCCAAAACAGTTTATCTTTTTTGGGAAAAGGAAGGCCTCGCCTATCACCCAGGGGAATTTCAAACAAATCATATTTTTCAGCTAAATTTGTTTTTAGCTTCAATTTTCTCAAAACTTTAATTTTCATAAAAATTCTCCACCATTAACATGATATTTCAAAAACTAATGGAATTTTCAAAAAAATGTCAGCATGTAGTTTAAATAATATCGGCAGTAAAATTAATAAAAAATCTTATTGTTGATGAAATACTTTCTCATTTATAGTTGTTTTTAGAAAAAATAAGTTGTGAATTTAGAGAAAAAAAATATATACATATGTATTTATACTTTTATTCATAACTTCTTTGCATCTCAAAAGGGTTCTTAGGTTTGCATCTCAAAAGTGTTTGGTTCATTTCATTCATCATTATACTCCATAACTTGAGTACAAAGAAAAATAGGACTGCTGCATTACAATTTTGTGTAGAGTGTTAACCGTTTTGGTTACATTTCATAAAAATGTACTTCAAATTTTTCTATTTCTCAAAATATATTATATTTTCAATTTTTTTTGTATTTATGTATATAATTGACAATACAACTAAAAATCATAAAAAGTTTATAAAAAAACAATTTTTCAAAATTTTTTTCCTTTGAACGTAGTAGGATACCTTAATGTAATATGATGATAAACAAATTATGGATTGTTCCCAATCATCTCACTAGAAGTCTGAACAAAATAAACATATTAATTTCTCTTAAATATTCTGAACTCACTTCTTAATATAGATACTCAATTAATTATGGTAGCTAATCTTGACACCGGCTAACACAGCAGGCTTGATTACTTCAGCTAAGCCAAAATATTCAGAAAAGGAACATCAAACAAGTGTCATGCTAAAAAATTACACTAACTCCAATTTATTGTTTAGAAATAAAATAACAACTTTGGGAATGGCACCTATTCCTCAAAAAACGGCATAAAGTTTACCTAAAAAATGGCATAAATTTACCTAAAAAGCGGCATAAAGTTTATACAAAAAACGGCATAAAGTTTACCTAATAGCAATCCTGGCAGTATGACAGCCACCTGCAAGTCTGGCCTGTAATCCGGGGCAAACCACTGTCTTCTCCAGCCCGGCTCATGCGATGACTGGAAGACCCCTGTGGACAGTTTCTTCTCGAACTCTTGCTGACCCCCGAGGTGAGTGACTCTCGTTTCCACTGCCCTCAGCCTGGCCGGCCTGTAGGACTTGACCTCGTCCAGTAGCAGAGATTTCGTCTCCCTGCTCATTCTCTTCATGAGAAACACCCCTCACCAACTGTTGGCAGCGCACGGACTCCTAGAAACAGCGGACAGGAAGGAAACAGGTGAACGTAAAAGAAAAACACAAAAAGTAAAAACTGAAGGAAACCAGATGGGAGAGAGCGAGCTTTTGCAGCGATTTTGGCAGGCAGTGAGCTACGAAGGAAGTTCTACGTCAATGGAATTGGAACGCTTCCAGTTCCTTCTGAAGACTTCAAGGAATGTAATCAAAGTGTGCGTGTCCGCAGCAGACATTAGTGTCGACCAGAGGGGTCGTGGTCAGGTCTTTCGTTCATCAATTTATAATCCTAGCGGGGGAATGACACCTAAATCTTTTTCACACTGTGAGATTCTTGATATCTGTCTTTTATTTCTAATTATAAGCGTCCGGGTTGAAGATGAGAGGAATTGCGTCATAAATCTTCGTCTTGATCATTTTTTTTCTCGAGTCTCCTTACTTGGATGGGAAAAGTTTTGCGAGTTGAGAATTTTTTTTTACGAAAATAATCTCGACTAATTGCGGTTCCTACGTAAATCTAGGACTTGCGAAACATGTTTCTTTTAGAGAGTTAAAAAAAATCCCAAAAAGTTAGCTCTTACGCCTAATTTTCGTTCATGTTATAGTTTCTGCTATTATCATTTCTAATTATGTTTCTTATAGATGTCTCAAAGTTTTGGAAAAAGTTCGGTATTGAAAAATCAATATAAAAACCTTGTTATAAAATCAAGGTTTTGATCAAACTGTATCATAAAATTTGTTCCGTTAATGATGAGCATTTCGATTACTAACGTTTTTATATAGACATTATCAGTCAAAGATAAATTATATTTCATAAGATAATTTTGACCGTTCTTTTAAATTAAAATTCTACGAAAGCTCATTTATTTAATTTTTTTAAAAATTACAAAGAAATATTCGATTAAGTATTAATTACAGTTCAAATTTCATCGAAAAAAAACATTTTTAATATTTTGGAAGCATAACCGATAGTTAAAACTGATTGATTTATAAAATTAAAGAATATTATTAGGAAAAGGTGTTCTTTTAGAACTTTTCGTCCATCATCTTAAAGAAAATATTGCTTTCAGGCCAATCAATTCCCGGAATTACTTCTAAGCTAATGAATATGTGATTTAATTGAAAATTTTAGAACACATTACTCATAGCAAACCAGCTGGTCGCCAAAGGCGGCTAATACTGAAATAAAAACAGATTTAACTTCAATTGCTGATATGATTATAAATATAAAATCCTAACTTACTTGGCACATGTATCACTTTTATTTTATAGTGCCAAATTAAAACAGCCAAATTAATACAAATTGACGAACATTTCTGACTACTTCATTAAAAATTTTTAACAGTTCAAATTAATTCAAAGCTTCGCTACATAATGAATATTCAAAATAGTATACTACAAATGTTTTGGTGAGCATTCTCCACAATCGCATAAATTTTTTTCAGTAGGAAGGAATAAAATATATGAGAAATAGACATGAAAATAGAAAGTTTTATAAAATTTAAAAATAGTTTAATCATCATCAAACTGATAATCTTTGATATTTGTTGTTGCTTAGGGCACTTGTCATTGACAAGACCAATGACAGAGTATTTTTAAAGCCAGTTTTATCGTCTTTTGTTTCTATAGAGCAAAGTATGAGTATCCAAGTGTATGTCTAAGTATGAGTAATCAAGAGTATGTCTTAACTATTCAAGCCTCACAGCCGTTTTCACTTGATGAGCATCAATCATTCATTTCATTCTCTAACCCACATATCTTAATTTAGGTCTAAATCAGAGAATGAACACCGTTGATCTTGTCCCGAAGTGGTATTATCGTGACTTGGAGGGCTTTGTGGTCAACACAGATTCATGTGTGCACCAGCCACCATTCACACGACGAACCTTCAGTGACAGGCTCGAACATGCAAAACAAGGAATAAGAATTCAAGTCCCTACCAACTGAGCTATCTCGTCCCTCGTTAGGACTTCACTACGGAAATTGATGATTATCTCTTCCAAAATCAATTTTTTCTCTCAAAGTTAATTTTTTATTAACTTAAAATTACAAAAAAACATTTTGAATGATATCAATCTCATTTCAGTATAATCTTTTTTTCTTTATTTATCATATTTTTTTTAACTTCAATGCACAATCAGTAGTAATATTTTTAATAAATTGTTTAGATTCATATTCAATGGCCGATATTAAAATTAAGATAAAAAAAATTTTTTTTTGGTCATCAATTCAAAAATGGGATTTTCATTTCCGCTATATTTTACAAATATGAGCAATTTTTTACTTACTGCCACAATTTATTTTACAAATTTGTTCAATTTTTTACTTACTACTGACTGCCTTCCAAAACACACGCATGCAATTATTTGTCACAAACATTCAATTCTTGTTTTTCTGTCGCTTCAAACAGCAACGTGAATTTTAAAAAAATATATCCCCTATTGATCGTTTAGTCACCTAAACATCAACAATTTGGGGGAACAAGGTGGTCTTAAATGTAGATTAGTAGTGGAGTATTACAAAATCACAATTTGTGCTTTATAAAGAAGAATAAAAAGATTATTTACAAAGGCTTCAAACATTAAATAAATAAGAAATTCCAAGCTTCTTTTATCATTCGACCTTCTTTTAGTCAAGTCACTGAACCCAGGTACGGATTTCTTTGTTTCTAGAATCATATTTAGTTTTTAGTTCTGAACTTGCAAAAAAAGTCGTGAATAATGGATTGTTTCTTTGATTAATCAGCGAAAGTATCTGTCAACCTAGAGAAAATGGAATAACGTGCATGTTAACAGAGGGTAGTGCGTGATTGAATGCGGTTTACATGACTTTGAGAGTAACAGAAAAGGGTCGAATAAAAAGATAACTCTCATAGGAAAAATAAAATGACTGACGAATGGAAGAAGGGAAAAACCGTATGTGGAGTTAAAAAAATAATTTTCAATGCTAAAATATAAGAATTGTAAGTAAATTAGTAAATTAAATAAAAAAGACTTGAAATCTTATATCAATAAACTTGAGATGATCAAACATCGGTAAAATATTATTTTAGCCCACCTCTGGCGACTTTTTCAAAATCTCGCCAATTTTTCAAAATCTTGCCACATCGAAAGTATTTGAATTAAAAGGTTTAAAAAAAAAAGAATTCTTACCTTTCGCCAAAAAATTCTTATTATTCGCCAAAGGTGGGCTAAAATAAGATCGATCCCAAACATCTTTCATAAATTTACTTAGACCCGGCCTTATAAACCTTCCGTTCTTCTTTATTTAGAAGAATAGATTTTGGTTCTAGTGTAGACTTCGATGTCCCTTCGATTGGTTACTAATTTTAGCACTGCTTCTGGTTTCCAGAATGTTTTGATTTTATTGACGTTACTGTCGGGCTACCAATCGAAAATTTTTACCCTTAGCGCAGACCTTGGCTTCCTAAAAATTGGTAAAAGATCAAGGAGCACATAGTTGTAAACTTTTACCTACATTTTAACACAGGAAACTATTCCATCGTCAATTCACGATCTTTCGCCAGATGGTTAGATCATATTTCTGTATCAAATTCCTTACCGAACTTGGCGAATAACAACTTGACAGCTAGATAAAATTCCCGTTAAGCCAAATTCTATAACTGACAAGTTATTATTTGTGCAAATTCAAGTTTGACAATATTTAGGTATTATTGTCTAACTAAAATTGATCTTTGGTGTATTGATATATACAAAGTTATGATTTAATCCTCAGTTAATCACAATTATCTTGATAAGAAATGTGTACCTTTATTGATTGATTGAAATGGGTCGAGAATGTTAGTTTTGGCAACAAAAAAAATTTTTGCCTTATAAAAGAAAACTACAAAGGCTTCAAATAGTAATTATGTTATAACTACATTTTTAGTTTGTATTTGGCAATATTTCTATTTTTTGGCATGAGTTGATCGCGACTGGCGAAAATTCTAAGGCGCAATCTTTAGTTTTAACGAGAGATCTTAATAAGATTTAGGTGTTAACCTATTAATAATACAGCTATTAAAATGGTTCTTAATCTCTTATCAAGGAGATATTTCAGAATTTAGAAATTAATAATGATAAGTAGAGATTAAACCTGATGCGCATTATAACATTTTTGAAATGAAAAAAACAATGACTGAAATCTACTTTAGTATAACTTTCATATGACCAATGTTGCCAAGTCACCAATATCAAAGAGCAAGATGGCTGCCAAGGTTTTTAATGCTGTAAAGCATGGATGGAAAGTTTTTAGAGGTCTACTTCTACAAGAACATAGTTCGTTAAACATGCTATTAGCAATAAATTCAATGGGAAAACAAAGTAGATTTACACAGAAAATCTATCTATTCTGCATTAAAAAGTGCGCATACCGATAGATAATCCGATATAATTTAATCTATTAAGTTTTTCTGAAGTATTAAAAAATTTGGTAATCAATATTTAAAATAAATAAAAAAGGTAACAACTTACAATTTAGTTCCAAATTTATCCACAATTCACCTCCAAAACTATTTTATAGATACTTTTTTAATCTGTAATACTATCTCCACAGTTTATAAAATTAGTAATCCTTAACTTTAGGCTTGAAACATAGGTGGCTTTGCCAGTGTTACTATAATGGCGTGAAATATTTTTAATGCTGTAATGTTATTATAATGATGAAAGACCAAAAGCAATTCCATCGTCTAGTTCAAAACGGTTTTGAGTGATCTTTGTCACAGACAAACAGACATATATCTTATACTATAGTACGAGGAATGGTTGCCAAGTCGAAAATCGCCCCAGAATTAATTAACTCCGGTAAACTTGGGGGTCTGGGGTTTTTGGTCACGAGAAATCGATTGGCGCCGGTTTTGAAGCGCTACGGTCGAGCAGTTCGGAGTTACAGATAGGATATTTTCAAACTTTATTAGTTCGCCATAATGGCTAATAGGTTTCAAGCGGTAACGTGCTGCCATCTATAGCCAATATGGCGAACTAATAAAGTTTCCAGAAGATGATCCGGAACTGATCTCGAAATGGATGATCCATAACCCGTGTGGTGATATGAACCCAAGCTCTCCGTGCATGGTCAACAAACATGGAAGAGACCAGTGCAGATGGGGATTTCCAATGGAACATCAAGACATGATATCGCTGGTGGACGATGAAAAGCCGAGGTTTTACCGGTTATCTTTTCACCAATGGTTTCACAAATTTTCTTATGGCATGTATTGTTTTGATATATCACAATTGAAAATTTAAATCGAGTTAGCTTCGATGCCTGTTTTCTCCGAGCGGAGCTCGGTCACCCGCTGGTTTCACAAGAATACGACTTTTGAACTCGGGGAAATATTTAAGCGCGGAGATTCGTTAAAACCTCGGGCTTTTTCTCTTTTATTTTCTTGAATGTACAGTTTTCCCTATACTTCTTATATGAGAAAGTAAGAATGTACTAACAAATAATATTAATAAATGATACGTACAATTGAACTTAAGTAAATATCCATTATATTAGAACAACTATACTTAACTCCATGATTTTTTCCCTAACATATTCTTAAAAAATAATGATAGAATTGAATTATATGAATTATTTACAGATACAATGTATGCAAGTGTTACAATGCACGAATGACAGAATGAATAATTGAATTATATGAATGACAGATACAATATCTGTCAGTCGTTTATACAGAAAACAACACATTCCGCTTTCTTCTCTCATATATCTGTATGAATAACGCTAGAGAAAAACGACTTTTTGTACACCTTCTTAGGAACTCCCCAAAGGCACACGTGCAAAGGGATTCCGCTTCATTCATATAATAATAACTCCATCTAATGTAGAAGAAAATTGTATAAAACATTCATGCAGGCTCTTTGCTTCGGCTCGAATCTGTTTGGATATGCTAGATACACAGAAAGTGAAGCAGTTTGTCAGATAAACATTAGAAGCACTAACATTTCTGGTGCCTCTTAAGAAATCAGCGTTATTCTTATTACCAATATGAATGCTGACTTTTCATCCACATATGGAATGCTGATCTGATCCTCTGTATTGATTTAAATTATACTTTATACTCAAGTTTTCTTAGTCATGTTAATTTAAAAGATGCTTCAAAATAGTTTAAATACTCAAAAATTTAATTATCAATAAGTTATATGAAATAGAGTAAATCTCATGTGAATATTTGTATTATTTTTATATAACCTTTCATATTTACTTAACAGAGATATTACAAATATACTAAAAAGTGTTGAAAAGAAATTTCAATAGCGTAAGTTTATTAATATGTATATACTTTTCATGCTTTTAAAAAGCCATCAATTAACCTAATAATTCCAATTCTGATCATTCCTATTAACCTAGTTTCTCTCAAAAATTTAATTTAGACAGTATCTGAAAGATTTCAATAATTTGTGGTAATACCATTATTAAAATTTTTTTGATTTTACCTTTATCTTTAGAATATACTTACCTTTGTTTATGAATATGCTTTTAGAATATGCTATTAATTGTATTATTTAATTTCCATAAAAGGAAACTTTGTCATATTCCCTAACTCTTATTTTTACATTTTTAAACAATCGGCAGAAAAAAAAAAACCCGTTTCTTAGCAATTTTCATTTTGTAATTTATGTCCATGATTTTTTTCTATTTTCTAAATTTTACTATTGTCGAATTTTTATTTTTTCTAAGTGTTTAGTTAAAAATTTTAAAACATTGCTTCAATGAGAATATTTTTATTTCATCAACAGTTTTAAATTTTTAACATTGCTAATTTGGATTCTATTCAATTCATGACATGATTTAACCAATTTATGTTTTTTTGCCATTTCTTTCAAACCACTGTTTCTATGTTTCTTTGACATTTCTTATAATAAAATAAATAAAATATATAAAAATAGCCTAAATAAGTTCTATTTCTCGCTTCTTTCAATAATTTAGGATTCCTAGTGAATTGGATTGAAGTTCCAATGAAGTAAATTCACTTTTAATAATTTCATATTCTAATTATAAGTTAATAATTTAGAAAAACATTCTGCTTGGCTAAAATTCGTTTTAAAGATGATTTCGTTGCTTTTTCCATGTCTTTTCTGCACTAAAGCTATTGGATGAGTAAAAATACATTGTTTATTATTATAAAATATTAGTGAAATTATCCAATAAACCATTATAGTCAGAAATATTGGACTTAATTGAGGTAATTGATTCAAGTAACCAGTGTTTGGGGGTTTAAAGTAACTATACTTATTGGAAGCAGAATATGTTGCAATAAAAATAATAATTAGAAATAATGTAATAGTAATTTATAAGAAAATTTCAGAAAGAGTAAGAAATTACTGAATAAACTTAAATATCAAAATTAAAAGTTGCTATTACTTTTATTTGTTGTTTGTAGGCAGATTCATCCTCTATGCCGTATGACCTTATTATATACTAGTCGCCTTTGAGGACTAGCTGGTTTCCCATGAGTAATATGTTCTAAAATTTTCAATTCGATATTTACGTACCTTGCTCTCTTTATAAATTATCAGTCAAATATATTTAAATTTCAAACTTCGATTGTCACGTAACGCGTATTATTATAGAAGCCTTACTGTTATTTGTTCATGACACTATATATTTCTCAGATTTACCATCAGTTTTTGTGGAATTATGTGGAAAATATCACATCTTATATTCATTTGACATTACAGCACCATTTCAACACCTGATGACCTTCACAGTGTTCTCGGTTTAATTTGCAATAAGAGTTAATTTAATTAATCAATTTCAGTTGTTAAAATGACGGCAAAACACTAGTACACTCTTAAAGTGCTCTTGCAGGTTAAATTCTACTTTCATTTAGTTTGAAGAAATTAATTGCTGGAAAATGTAGTTACAATGTTTTTTAAAAAAAGTCATTAAAAATAGAAACTTGATTTATAGTTATCAATTAAAACAATTTTTTAAGAGAATTTAAAAACAATTTTGTGTTGTAACATTTTCGGAAACTATAGAAGAAAAAATCGAAATGTTCCCTTAATTTTTAATAAATTTAATTTTAAAAAACTCCGTTTAGGTCTACTTTTTCATTCTCCAAAGTAAATATGAACATATCAAGTGCGGTAGCTCTAGATCATATGGTCTGGTGTGCAGAGCACTAACAAACACAGATACCCATTTATATACGCAAACACATATTTATTTGATTATCAGCTTTGAAAAAATTCCAAGCATTGATTGGTCTGAAATTGATATTTTTTTAAGATGGTGGACGGAAAGATCTAAGACATAGGTTCCCAACGTGGGCGTTTGAAGCTTTCAGGGGGGCGGTAAAATACCCAAAGAAAATTAGGGGGCGTTGATATGGCATGAAAGGGCGTTAGAATATTAACCAAATATAGTGTACAATAACTTCAAGGGATGATACCAGTACATTTTAAACATGGACATAAAAGACTTGGTTTCAGATCTTTTTTCCTATGTAAACACAGCAGGATCCTCAATCTCAGTTAGAAGAAGAACTAATAAAACTGACGACAAATGAGGATCTAAAACTTAAATTCAAGAATGGCTACCAAGAAATTTGGCTGCAGAAGCCTATTTTGCAACTGCATTCAGGGTTATGATCGATTGTTCAATGACTTCTGATAACATTTCCCTTTTCATATTTAGCAGAACGTGGGTTTAATGCTGAGGCAACATTGGTAACAAAAACTAGAAATCAGCTCCATATTACTGAACGCGGCGACTCACTATTGTTTTTAAGTGAAATCGAGTCTGATATCAACAAGCTTCTTAAAACGCATCAAATTCAGCCTTCTCATTAGTTAAGTTAGAAATTCGATGCCTTTAAATTTTAATATAATTAAGCATGCATTTTCATTGATTGCTTATGATTTTGATTGGTTTATTATGAATTAATTCGTATCATCAAAATCCTTGACTGTCCCCTTATGACAGGTAAGCTAAAATTTTTATTCCTCTTTTTTTAAATAAACAAGAAATTCAGTAGGGTTTCAATTCCAACAATATTTTATCTATTAGAATTTTTTTTTAATTATTGTCTTCACCATGCATTATGTGCTCTATTATTTATCTGGAAAGGAAGGGGGGCGATATTGAAGTATTCATTAGAAAAGGGGGCTCTAGTTCAAAATCTATGGGAATCTCTGATCTAAGTGCACGTTTTAATAATAATATTAATTTCTGATAAATCTGTCAGTTTTAATGATTGATTTAGAAAACTGATTGATATAAAGCTTTTGTTTAAATATTAGTAAAAATATTTTGTTAAATATTACTCACAGAATAAAGCAGGAAAAAATCTAAACTTCTCTATTCTTTAGTGCATTTATTGACTCAAATGCATAAAATGTAATTATTTGATCCATTTATGTAAAGCTAACAGTACTAACCAATATATGTCTATTACTAAAGATTTACAAATTAGCCTTTGGACTCGATCTTTAATGCATATCCTGTATAATTTAAATTTTGTTTTACTGTAAATAAGATGATTTCTTGAATTAATGATATAAATATTGCTAACGATTATAGAAACATTTACCTTGCAATTATTTTCTTTATAAAACATGAAATTTAATATCTATTTAATTTCATCTAATCACGTGCTGAAAGTTCCATTTTTTTAGATTTAATTTGCAGTTATAGTTGATTTATTTTTTAATTTGAACTTCTGTTAATATGATGGCAAAACCTTAATAAAAGATATTTTTTCTCACTACTCGTGTATCTTTTTTGTTGGTTGTAAAATTTTATCATTTTGTCTGAAATATTTTGTTGGGAAAAATATGGTTAAAATATTACTTTGAAAAATCGTTAAAAATAGAAAATTAAATTATATGTTAAAATACTGATACCATGAGAAAATTAATTTTTTTAATCCTTAACTTGATGCAAAAATCCTGCTAATATTTTCATAGTATTTTCGGATGTTACAGCAGAAAAACGCCACAATTTAGCTTAATTTTTTATTAATTTATATTCTCATTAAAAATTGGAAAAATCGCTTCTAAGTGCACATTTCCAAACCCCAAAGCATACACGTTCCAAATTTGGTGGCTGTAGGTTCAGCGGTTTGACCTGTTAAGCCCCAACACGCACGCACGCACACACACACACACACACACACACATTGAGCTTTATTATAAGTATAGATATAGTAAAAATGGAAAAAGAATTCTTCAGAAGTTTTTTAAACCTAAATCTATGTAGTTTTTTAAATAAAATTTTTCATAAATAATTAAATTAGTGGAATATTTAATTTAAATTTGGGAATGTAAGGAAATTTGAAACTGTGCGAATAATACGAGATTTTCAGGTACTTTAGAATTGACTCAAAATAGGTTTAAAATCTGTTACTTGATTGGAAAAAAATTTACTTTTTAATTTACCATTACCTCAAAATTTATATGGAAGATATGATCAAAAGCAACTAAGAATATTCCAGAAAGGGAATTTTAATGAACATGTTGATTGAAATAAGTTAATTATGAGTTACGGCACTAAAGGAAAATATAAGGCGAAGTTTAAAAGACATAATGCACATACATTATTCAAGTGGAATTTATCATGAATAGATGATATCTACAAATTATGAATAAATATTTTCTTTCACAGCTGCTACCAGTTAATAATCTTCAAACAACAGGTTATATTTTGAGCAAATTATATTCTTAATATATATGTAATGACTAAAATGCATGTTGCTTGAAATATATTGCACACGTAATTTTTCATAAAAATATTGCTTTTTTATCATTAAAATATCCCTGAATTTTCTCTCCGGAATAATAGTAATAATAGTCACAAAATATCCTCACCTGAAACAGTAGTCACGAAATGCTCATTTTTTCTTACTGACTTACTGGCAACTTCATGATTTTTCACAATCTAAAAATCTGGACAAAAACCTCAGACACAACTATTTGAATATGTTAATAATTTGGTAAAGTCAATAATGTGAAATTTAAGAATAAATAAGTATTTCCAGGATGCATAGTTGTGAAGGGGATAAAGAAAAACTGTTTTTTAATACTTATTAACTTAAAAATTTAATAATAATTTCGTGTTATTTTCATACAAATTTTTAATCTAATCGAGGTAGTTTTGCCTTTTATATCGATTTTTTTTTGCCTTTTCTTGTAAATAAAGAATTTCACATTGTTTTGATTCCTTAGAACATTTGACATCAACCTTTCTAATAAATTGTAAAAACTAACTTGATTTTTCACATCAAAGGCTATAGATCTTTGGGCTCAGAAAAAGAATCAACAAATTGAATTTAGCTGTTTGTTTTTTCCAAAAAAGATTGATTCTCACAGGAGATGAATTTTGACAAAACCAGAATAAAAAGAAAAGTTTATCGTTCGTTGCTTGAAACTAATCTTCTTACATTTTTCACAATCAAATATTAGCTGAGACAGATCTTTTTCACCGCCATGGTTCGAATATCCTCCGTTCATGTTTCGGAGGCAAACAATCCATTTACTGTTATTTGTCGGATTTTGGAACAATGGACGAAACTAAGGTTTGTGGAACCCAGACATTTGTATCAATAATAATAATAAAAATAAAAATTGTTAAAAAGCTATTGTAGTGCGAAAATAATTTTTTTCCCATTGGTCTGTGAATTTGCTGATTAAGCTGCATCGCTTGTCTTACAGAAAACAATTTAGAGCTCCAAGAAAAAGATATAATTGATTTATATCAACTCTTTTCTTTCAAAAGGAATATAAGTCTTTTGGAAATAATTTAGAGATTTTTTTTCGCTTTTAGAACACAGCAAGAGTTTCATTGGAATTTACTTTTTTTTCTATATAAGGATAATTTTGTTTTCCATATTTTTTGAAATGTTTTTACAATCTCGTGCTATATAAGCTAGCTGTTTTGTACACTCCTGGACATAAAGATTGAGTATGCTTAGGTGAAATTTCTTTAAAATATGGAAATTGCAAATATTTACCAATATTCCATAGCGAGATAAATAACTTCTTTCCCAAATGCATTGCATTTCTTTTAATATCTAAAAACTAAGAATCGAATTTCCAGTTTAAACAATTAATTTTAAATCTATTTTTGCCTGCCAACCATGTTTTATAAGTTTGGGAAAAAAGAGCTTTATTCTAATATTAAATAATGCATAGCTACTATGCCTTAATTAAAAGCAAATCATTAAGTACAAATTTTTTGATTATTTTAACAAATTCTTTCTTCCCTTATGTTTTTTTTTTTCATTTGATAAATTTGTGTAAAGTTTTAAAACTAAATGACCATTCATAGATCAAGATTTTTTTAACTTCCTTATATATATTATACAGAGAAAATAACATAATCGTCAAAAAACTTGAATTCAAAATGTTGACATATAGACTTCTCTAAGATTGGCAAACAACTTTTTTGAAATTATTCGCCTATCTGTTTATGATAAGAATAATTCAATAACGCTTTGATTAAGACGATTTTTGGTATAGTTTTTATATCAAATTTATAGTTTTCTATCAGATATTATGCAAATTCCTTTCGGAAAAAGTCTGTTTGTCCGGGTGTTCCAATATAAATTAACGCGATAATCACTTTACTCAGAGAACTAAATAGATACAATTCGGTACACAATTTTAACATCTTCAGTATATTGTTGCTTTATCACAAGGTAATACTCTAATGCGCTACCAGCACATCTATGAGCTGTGCTTACTGAACAGAGAATAGCTTTAAAAAAAACCGAAAGACTTTAAAATAGAGCTGAAAGTTCAAAATGTAATAAGCAGACGTTTTCTTGCATTTCTTGCGTTTATTTTTCAGAACACAAACCGAAACTCAAATCAAAAACACGTTCCAAACAAATCAGTTATAAGTGCAATTTACAACAGTTATTAGGTTACAGTTAATAATACAGTTAATAAAACTAATATTAAATAAAAGACAGGTAGTCATGACAGTATATATATCAAATTTTGAGTCAAGTCCAACAAAAGGATGGCTAACTATCGATTTGGATATTTAGAAACATATAAAATCAATAATTCAAAAAGCACAATGGTAGAATCACATCAAATTTCGCATGGGATTTTGTGACTATAAGTGTAATTGTGTAGATCGGCTTCCAAAAAAGTATTTAAAACACAAATTTGATTTTCAGTCACAATCACCCCAAGTCCAGACTAAATATCCAAAATCTCGCCAAGGATGACACTTCATGCCAGAACAATATTTCGTAACCATTGCACATTAAAGCCATGCAAAGGGTTCAATGGGATATCATATTTATCTTTTATAATATCTTAGTAGACAGTATGCAAAAAATTTTCAGGAGGCCACTCCAACGCTGTTTTTCCCCCTCAAATATCATCATATTTAATAGATTGCGTTACTGAACCCTCAAAAGTATAAAAACTTTATGATTGCGAAAATAATATATATAAAATAATATCTATTTGGAATAGATATTAAAAATATTTGGGAAAAATGAAATTTAAAAGAAATTTGCTATTATTTATATGCATTACTCTGGGGTTAACAAGAAAAAGTACGTGTATTGGAGGTCATTGGGAGTGTAGTGAATGTAAGTATTTGGATAACTTCCTCCACAATAAATGTACCATTTTCTGGAGAAGTAAACCGTGACCAGTAATTGCTACTAATACAGTACTAACAGTTTCCTTATAAGTGTTCTCTAAAATGGTCATCACTTAACTCAGAAGGCATAAGTAGTTGTTTTGTGGTTATTGCTTTTCGACAGCATTTTATTAGCATCACCGGCAGAAACGACTGGAATAAGCGGGATGGGACTTCTATTTATTTGAAGTTAGAGAATACCATGCATGAAAGTTTGGTTTCAAAATAAATCATCATCTTTTATTCTTTATTTTTATTATATTTTAACTTGAAAAAGAAGAAAATTTTGAAGACCATCTGAAGGAATTTCTGAAACCATTTGGAGCATTTTTATTGAACTATCTCATTCAAAATATCACACATTATTTCATATAGAAGCAATATGTTTCGAACAAATCTACTTATCTCCATCCAAAATTCCAAATGAATTTCTGTCGGCTTAAATGTACTTTTTCAAGCAGTTGAGTTTGTAACTAAAATTCATCGAATACAAAGAAATAAAACGTAAAAGGCTAGGAATAACCTTTAGGATATATTCAAATTTCTTTTAAATAATTTTTTTAGCAATTTTATTTTTTGGAAAAGAATAAGTTCTTATTTTAACTTTAGAAAACAATTGTGGCATCAAGTAAAGAAAAACATTGTTTTGTGGCATTCTGAAAATAATTAAATAAATTTATACAGAATGACAGGATTTAAATCAGAGCTAAGACTACTTAAATATTATTATTTAAAAATAAAACAAAACATTTTCTAAATATAAATGAGCAGTTCATTTTTTAAAAAAAGAGTAAGCAAATAATTCAATGAAAAATTTCTGTATTTGTAAGAATAAAAAAAAAACATTTGGCACATTTAATAGATCTTTTTGATATTTTGGTTAGGGGGTCCTTTAGAGGAAATTTCAATACAAGAAAACCTATTTCATTTGCAATTACATTTTCAAAATTTCAAGATTTTTAAATTTGAGGTATATTATTTAAAAGAAAAAAATTACATCTTTACTCAGATGTTAGTAATATAATATTTTATTAGATTGCATTCTTTCGAATTTAATCTAACAATTTCTTCGCTATTATATAATCTATTTACACTAATTGCAAAATTTGATTTAATAATCGAAAATTATCATTTCCTGGTTCGAATTTCAATCTATTCTACAGAATATGGACGAGAAATATATTTAAATTGATTACCTCCACCTAGAAATCACTTTATTTTAGAGCTTGAACTTTGAAATTTCAAAACAAGGCATAAATTATTCCTTTTCTTAGAATTGTACAACGGTAATTTCATTTAACTTTAAATCAAATAATGTTCTTAACAGTAAAACTTCTTTATAAAATATGGTAATTATAGAGACAGTAACTCGGCTATTTTAGCTATTATTAATTACTAGCCGCCTTTGGCGACCAGCTGGTTCGCCATGAGTAATGCGTTCTGAAATTTCCAATTAAATCATATATTTTTTAGCCAAAATTTAAGAAATAGTTTAAGTTAAAATATTCAGTAATTAGTAGTTAAAGAGTCGGTAACTTTATTCGGAAAAACTTTTTGAGTTTAATGCTCTTATAATTTATCAATTAGGCTTCCAAAATATTAAAAATGTTTTTTTCGGTGATATTGCCAAAATGTTAAATACGTTTTTTAAAGAAAGCGAAAAAGGGAAAAAAATATTGAATTAATGATACAGATATTGCAAACGATTATAGAAATATGCCATTAAGTCGGAATTTCAATGCATATCCTGTCTAAATTCAATCAGGTTTACTGTAAATAAAGATAATTTATGGAATTAATGATATAAATATTGCAAACAATCTTAGAATCCTTTGCCTTGCATTTATTTTTATCGAAGATATCACATTTTTTATTTATGTTATTTTATCCAGTCACGTGCTAAAAGTTGCATTTCTCTGGACTTGATTTACGATGATAGTATTTTTTTAATTTAAACTTTCGTCGTTGTTTTCTTTTATTTTATCCAGTCACGTGCTCAAAAAAACATGGATAAAATATTTCTTTCAAAATTTGTTAAAAATAGAGGCTTAAATTATATATTAAAACACTGATGCCATTAGAAAGCTAATTTTTTAATCTTTAAATTAATGTAATAATCATGTTTGTGCAATGATATTTTCGGAAGTTCTAGTGGAAAAACGTCGAAATTTCGCTTAAATTTTAATTAATTCAAATTCTAATTAAAAATTCGAAAAAAGGGCTCCGAGGTGCACATTCCCAAGGTATACATGTACCAAATTTGGTAGCTGTAGGTCCAAGAGTCTGGCCTGTAGAGCACCAACACACACACACACGCACACACACACACATTGAGCTTTATTATAAGTATAGACATAATCAAAAGGATAATGAAAAATACTTAGTATGATATGAAAATGCATAGTTAATCAGGCATAACGAAAACCGCCGACCTACGGCATTAACTTAAATAGATTTAAAATAATAAACTTCATGCTTTTAAACATCATGCTTTAAATCCTTTTAAGAAATATTAATATTAGGCTACTCATACTAATGCCGCATCTTTAAGTTCCCTTATACATTTGCCCACGGAATGTATAAGGAATTTATAACGAAATTCTAGATTAAACTATTATATTTAATCTCCAGTCACCGAATGCAAGATGATCCGCTATAATAAAAATATTTAATCGCAGATTCCAGTTTATTAATTTCAAGATACCAGTGTCGTATTTAAAACCTCAAAGCTGATTAGTTATCCATATTTATTAAACGAGCCAATTGCACAAACAATTATGTATGCTAACCCGCAAGTTTCCCAGGATACCGAACACCACTTTAGAATTTATCGCCAACTGCCTGAATGCGAGAAATATGCCTTTGATCACGAGAATATATCCTGAATTACTGTGCCAAGGAAGGCAGCTTCATTTGTTTGCTATGATTTGTTTTGGCGACAGAAAGTCGCTAATAATTCGCCTCAGATCTATTTAGGGAATTGCGTTCACACTAAATGAGAACTGTGAGTTGAGCAGCTTTGTTGTGAAGAGTTAACGGAAGTTAATGATTATTTATGAGTGTTGAAATAATACCAGAAGTTTGGCAACCAAATCAAAGGCCAAATGTACTTCGCTATTTGAAATGATTTAAATATTTATGAAACTTCACGTGTTTGAATTATAAGTTAAGAGAAATGAAAATAAAATCTCATGCATATTTGAATCTTTGATATAACTATCAGGAACTGCATTAATAAGGGGAATAATTATTTATAAATTTATTTTAAGGTCATAAACAACTTTGCAATCAGAATTCTGCCATTTTAGTATTTTTTTAAAAAAGAGGGGGTGGGGTAAGATTATGTTCAATATTAAAAATAATATGAAATTAAAATTATACTGCCATATGTAAAATAAAGAATGAAATGGATACATTACATTAAATGAAAGCAAAAGACATAAATAAAGACACTATAGGAAATACTTCTTCTTTCAAACTGAATGGGGCGCACATATTAGTAATAAGCTCATGGATTTCTGGCTCACTTTACATAGTGAAAAACTGGGCACGATTTTAACTTGGTTAAGAATTGGGCAAAATCGATTCATCCAACGACATTTGTTGATGGGGCTCCTAACACTATTTTGTTCAATGTGTAATAGTCCTATGTTTTGCAATGTGTTGAAGAATGTCCACTTTTTTCTATCGGCCACCTTGCATGCTTTCAGGGATATCGTCCTAAATTGACCGAGTTGCTTTCCAAAACGCCGCTTGTTGAACTTTTAATTTTTAAAAAAATGTTGGTTTCTATAATCAAATATAAACATTAGCCGCGCTTTTTAATACAATAATAAACATTAAATCATTGTTAAGTTTTTTTATGGTTCACAGATTTACGCTTTTAGACATTTAGACTTTATAAATATTCCCTATTTTGATTTTATTACAAATTGATGTAAATATTTTTATTTCAATAACGTGGAGCAGCTAAGCCAAAGATGACTTTCGATGGCAAAGACATAAACTCATCTAAACTCAGTTCTTCTTTCAAATAGGCTATTCTAGCTGAAAGTGCAAACTTGTGAGTGCTTGCTGAAAATGCAAAAAAGGCAAAAAAATTCTGTGTAAATGTTAGCATTTTGATCTGGCCTCGTCAGTTAGTATGTCAGAAATAAATTTCAACTGAAAATAACTTAAGTGAAATCGTTAAAAAAGACAGTAATATAGTACAAAAAAATTTATACTTTTGCTAACTTTTTTAAGACGGCTTGATATAGAAGTTTGAAAAAAACATTTAAATACCATTTTCTTGTGTTTTCATTTGACTTCTTTGATTTGAGTATCCCATTCTGGAGATCAAAAATGCCAATTATTTAGGCTTAGTAAGTATATATTATCTGCTACGTAAATTTGAGTTAATTCTAGAATTTGTATATCATACTACAGTAGATCAAATTCGGCTATTATTATTGATTATATAATGTCCGCCAAGTTATTTTTTTTTCAAATTTTCAACAAGCAGATGTAGAAAAGTTATTAATAATAATATGAAATGCACTTTCGATGTCTTATAATAACATATTGCAACATATTAAAACATGCCGTTTCTGTGCTATTTCAAATTTTGTTAATAAAGGAATGCGCAACATGCTTTTGAGTTTACTAAAGTAGTTTTTGTGTTGATTTTTTTTTTAAATTGACATTTATATTAATTAAATGTAGACATTTACATTAAATAGACATATACATTACATTAATTGGGTCGATCTTATTTTAGCCCACCTTTGGCGAATAATAAGAATTTTTTGGCGAAAGGTAAGAATTCTTTTTCCTTAACCTTTTAATTCAAATACTTTCAATTTGGCGAGATTTTGGAAAAATTGGCGAGATTTTGAAAAAGTCGCCAGAGGACCTAGCATTAACTTTTTTCTGTATGCATTACAATAGAGATAAACGTCTAATTTTAAATAAAATGTGAAAGTTCATTCCAGTTAAATTATTCAAAATAAAATCTACGGATCCATATTGGATGAGTTTTTTTCTCTGGCTTCATTCCAAAGAAACATTTTCATATTTATGATAGATTTCAAGACGAAGTAGATGAAACATATTTCATTTCTTGATACAAAGCATATCGTAAAAAATATATACATTTAACATATGTCACAGTCAATAAATTTTCTGCATATGAACAGAAAAAAAAAGTCAACTTATCTTCTCAAAATTATACAACTCTTTTAAAGTTGGAAAGCTAATGATGTTTCGAGAAGTAAAGATATCTTGATCCTTTTCCAAAAGGCATTGATTTAATCCAAAAATTTTCTCTGGTTGCTTAGAAACTTCCTTATAACACAATCCACTTCGGGAATTTTTTACATAAAATTGGGGCATAAAGTGAAAGGTGAAAATTGATAATTTTAATATTTAAAAGCCAATTTTTTTAATAATAAAAATGGATAGAAATTCCAATAAGTGAAATGTGAAGGATGATACTATGAAATGAATACGGTTACAGTGAAATCTTTTTCTTCATCAGAAGCGCAGATGATTTCGTTGTTCCGTGCAAATGAATTAATTGATGCTAGTCCATAAGTATAACAATCCCTGCAATATTACTGCATTCTGCTGTCTTTACTAGATATCAAGAATTGAATTGCATTTTTGATCATAAATTATCAAATAGATATTGTCAGTTTTTAAAAATACGCTTAAAGTATAATTTAAATAGGAAATCTCCTTGTACCAAAAAAAATTAATTTGTACCAAAAACGGCGAATTTTCTGCATTGAAAGCTAAAATTTATTCATTCATATTGATGATTATAAAATAGCATTTTTATTTTCCATGCCATTTAAAATATCCATAGTTTCGAAAATAAACTGATTACAAGAATTAGGAGAAATTGCTGTTTAACTGTCGGAATTGCAGCTCAGATACATTCCTATTGTATTTCTATCGCAATCATTCTTAAAAACTAATCAAAAATGACAACTTCTTTTCTGATGATAGAAAAACAACTAATTATGTTAGTACTAGCTAATATCTAATTAATTTGGTTTTCAGTAAGCTTAGTTAAAAAGCGTATAGAAAACCAAAAAAAAATCTATTATTTTTTCTATACTCTATTAAAAATGATGCATTTTTTCCTATGTTTTAAAAAGTATCGATACTTTTTCTATAATCTATTAAAAATGTTTCTTTTACTGGTAATAAACTTCTAATCCTATATATGCCAATTATTTTCCACTGATACTAAAAGATATCTCATAGAATGCTTAAGAATAAAGATAATTTTCTCCATAAATATCTCGTAGAATGCTTAAAAATAAAGGCCTTCTGTTCCCCCACAAATATCTCGTAGAATGCTTGTGAGTAAAGGAATTAATTTTCTCTACGAATATCTGGTAGGGAGGATTTCTCATCGAATTCTTTAGAATAAAGGTCTTCTTCTTTTCCTCTTCGAATATCTAGTAGAATTTTTAAGAATAAAAGGATTCTTTTTTTCCACTACAAATTAGATCACACAATGATTTATAAGATGACGACCAACTCTAGTATGTACTCTCTAAAAAGTTTATTTATTGGCACCACGTGTTGAAAAAGTGACAAGTCTGCTACTTGATACGGATGTTTCCATAATTCTTATCTGAAAGTGCTATCTGAAGAAATGAATAGATGTTATAATGCTTTTTTAATTATTGTAAAATCTCTCCCTATACCAGTGATTCTCAACCTGTGGGGCGCGTCCCCCTAGGGGGGGCGGGAGCACACTAATGGGGGGGTGCGAGCATATCCAAGAGAAAATGTTATTTAAAAAAATTGATTAAGTGACTGAAAGGAAAGAACACACATACAAAACAAAATACATTTCGACATATTTAATAATTAACTTATTAAATTAAAAACAAATTTAATAATTATTAGTGACTTCCTTGGTCCTGTCTTGCAGAGCAAAGTTTTTCGAAGGAGGGTTTAATATTAGAAATACACACTCTCGGTTCTTTTTCTATATTTAGCTGAGATCTATATTTTGTCTTCAAAGAACCCACTGCAAAAAATCCAGTTTCACAAAGGTAAGATGTTGAAAATGGTAGTAGAATGCGAAAGGCCCTTGTTTTTAGTGCAGAAAACTCATCATCCACTCCTGCCCCAAAATTCAAAGAGTGATTTATTACTAAATTGACTTTTGGTTTCACCGCTTGCCGTGAAGTCTATGAAGGTTTCTTCCTCTTCAATTGAGAGAGTCCTTTGGGTGTATTTTGAAATGGATTAATCACCCACTTGTAACTTGATATCAGTTTGTCATCAGCAAGAAAGTAATTTTAAAATTCTTTGATAGCATTGCTAAATGATTTTCAATGATTAGAAAACCAACTTTTACTTGTTGTTCTTCAGCCTTGTAAGTTTTAATACAGTCAATCAAATTTGCAAACATTGTTAATTTTTCTTGCTTTAAATTTCTGCTCCACAATTCTAATTTCCTCCAAAAAGCATTACCTTTTTCACTTGTATCCAAAATATGTGTATTTGCTCCAGGCAATTGAAGATTCAAGTTATTTGATTTCTCGAATATGTTGACCATGTAGCTCAATTTCATCACAAATAAACTATCGCAGAAATTCTCAGCTTCCGGTCTGTTTTCCTCTTTTGGGAAAACGGCGATTTCTTTTCTTAATTCATAAACACGTGGCAAAAATTTCCCTTCTAATCTTGCCTCGCAATAAAATAGTAACACTGAATGTACTGTACCCATGTCTTTACAAAGTGCGGAAAAGATTCTTGATTTCAGGGGTCTCATTTTTATATAATTTACTACGGTCACAACCGTAGTTAACACAATAATCAAACTAGGACTCATTTCTTTGGAAGCCAAATCTTCTCTGTGGATCATGCAATGTGTCCAGACGCACTGTGGTGACTTTTGTTTCACAAGTGCTTGAATACTTTGGAATCTTCCGGACATAGAACGAGCACCATCGGTGCATATTCCGACGCAATTTTTCCATTTTATGCTTGCCTCGTTCATAAAATCATTTAAGATAGCAAGTAATGCAAGTGCTGTTGCTTTGAGTTCTATTTGTTTGCAGAAAAGTAATTCTTCTACTACTGACAAATCATCACAAAGTCTAACATAGGCAATGAAATTATTACTATCTGTTGTCACATCGAGTCTTATTGAAAACAATTTATCACGGAACTTCTACAAAAGCTGACACTCTACATCTTCAGCTATATCAGCAATTCGATGGGCAACAGTATCATTTGAAAGAGGTGTAGACTGCAATTGTTTTGCAAAATTATCTCCAAACATAATTTCTGCAGTCTCAATTGCGGCTAGCAAAATAAGCTCTTCGCCAATGGTGTGAGGCTTTTTACATCTGGCTATTTTATATGAAACTTTGTAACAGGCAATTAAAGCTTTTTCATTCACAAAATGTTTTTAAACAATGATTTTTGCTTTTCATATGATTTTAATTTTAATGCGAAGAATTCTCTGGGTTTGTTTACGTACTCACCATGAAGCGTTTACAAATGTCGTTTATTAAGTTTCATGCTGTCTGCCACCAACATTTTTGAGCAAATGATACACAGGGGCCTTTCTTCTTCATTTACTTCAGTACTAGGGAACCCAAAATTTAAGTATTCTTGAGAATATTTTCTTGATTTTATTTTCGGAACCACGCTCGTCTGTGTACTTAATGCTTGTCTATCGTCTAATGCTCGCTTACGCCCGCTTAAAAATTTATCCATGATTCTGCATAAGTCTGCTGCCGTGAATATTTAATACGGTGAATTGCAATTACACGAAAATATATATAACATACACATTCAGAATAGATTCAATAGCGATAGAAGGATCGATTTGAATGATATTGTCTGGAATTGAAATTGGAGTCATAGAACTTTCTCCTTCTCCCTATGAGAAAACATTTGTTCACATGTGCGCGCGCTACTAACTTTTAAGTTGACCAGACAAATCGAAACTTCTCGCGAAACCAGGACATGGCGGGACGCAAGAGCAATAAAAAGTCATAGGATTCTTGTTTTTTCAATGCTAAGGATCTGTTTTCAAAATGTCAATAAATTTCCGTATTCTTGGTAATTTGTAAAGTTTAAAATTAAGGTTGTAGTGCAGTTTCAGAGCTAAAATACTCAAAATACATTATTATTGTATATATTTTATTGTATGCCATGGGAAGGGGGGGCGATGAAAATTGGGCCGTGAATGCTAAAAGGTTAAGAAACACTGCCCTATACGAATCCAAATTTTTGAGTGAAAGATAATTTTAAAGAGAATAACCATTCTTAATAACACTGTTACACAGTAGTTTGCATTAAAAACTTTTAACGTTATAAAAGTAGAATAAAGGAAGTACGCTTTTGTTCGAGAGAGTAACTTAGTCAGTATGTGTGTGTGTACGTATATGTATATGTTATATGGGTACATACATATGTTAGCTAAGGAAGCATGTGCTGCATGTTTTGAAGACAAATTACTTTTACAGGATTTTGTGCCATAGTATTTCTTTACAAAGGAAACTGCAGCAAAAACACTTTGATTGCTGTTGAAAAGTAATTTTGAATAAGTTTCATCGAATACAATTCGCAAAAATTGGAAAACATTGGTGAAAGTTGGGATTTAAAAATGATATTTTAATACTCATGAAAATGAACATATATCACCAAAAAGAACAAAAATACATATTTGAAAGTACTATTTAATAAAACCATCAATGACGATTGATTCAAGCAGTAGTTGATCAGTTTAAAAGAAACATTGAAGGAAAAACGTATAAAATATCGTGAAACACATTAGAAGGTAGTTTTCCTACATGAAAATGCTCAACTGAATATTGCAAAATCACTGAAATGAATTTTAGGATAACTTTCCTTGGTTGTTTTGGCCTGCTTGCCGTATTCACCAGATGTTTCCCCTTCAGACTGCTATTTGATTCGGTTCATACAGAGTACCCATTTGAGAATAATGTTCAATTCTCAAGCGGATATTAAATATTTATTTTAAAACTTGATTAAAACAATATATTTTTCCCGCGGAGATTGTTGAGCAAAAGATGGACAAATATTATAGTTCCTGAGAGAATATTCTGAATGAATCGAACTTAATTTTATAAAATTCAAATAACATTTTTAACTTTAAATAATAATGATAGTAAGTAAATTAACATAAAATATTAAGGATATTTTCAACATTTAAAAAAGGCAGAGTTATATTTACACACCCAATAAAACTTCTAAACATAATGTTATTGTTGTTTTAAATTTTATTTTGTGTTTTATACTTATTACATGAACATATATTTCTTGTTTACGATGTTTTTTCGAGAAAAAGCGTACTCTGAAAAAAGAGGCCTCTTGAAACGATTTTATTGCCTCCTTCAAGCGCAGTTTGTCAAGAATAGGCTGTTGCTATAAAAAGCTGCAATCATTTTGTTTCATGGCGATATTTTAGACAAAAGGGTATAACGTCTGAAGAATTTGCATTTTAACTTTACTACTGTTTTTTTTATTTAACTTTACATTCATTTTTTAACATTAAAAGTGAATGTCTTTTTTAAAGCATTTTCAGTATGAAATTTTTAATACATTTTTTATTATTCCAAAGGTATTATATTTTTAAAAAAACGTTTCATTGCTATATATTATAATAACAAAAATTAGGATGCTACGGACTATAATATCGTGATCACTAATTAGAAATTAGTAGAATCATGAAATATAGAGAAAATATTAAACTGATATAAAAAATTTAAAATCTTATTGATCCTCCAGAGATTTGCACTTTCTTGAGCTTCAATTTCAAAATAATTAATACAAATTTATTTTAGCATTTTTCTGATAGAAATCATTATTTTCTTAAATTTCAGGTATAGTGAACGATTTAGATTTTTCCGATTTGGTGATGTATTACAGATATCGTATTCGGAATCTAAATTTCGCTGAGTTGAAAATGTATTTGTTTGGTTAAATTGTTTTCTTGCTACTTTTTAGTGTACTTTAAAATATTTGAAGGCTTACCCCCATCATTTGTCGAAATTCAAGAATTTTAGACAATTGAATTCAGAAAACTTCCATTGAATAGCTCTCTCTCACTTACAATTATGTCTCTGACTCTCAAAAAGCAAATTTTTTAAGTCAGCAGTTTTTAATATCGATATTATTGCCAGAAAACGAGGTCATGATTAAAAACATTATGTTCAAATGTTCAAGATTTTTTTCATTGTTTTGTTTGAAAAAATGTTTAGATACGAAAAAATGGTATTCCACTTTTTTCTCTAGTTATCATGTGAGAACATTATGTTCTTTTGATTTCAGGTTTTTAAAAGACACAAAATGCGTAGGTAACAAATTATTGAAGCCTCAAAATGAGTAGCAAAAAACTGTCGATGTAACGCTTTTGTGGTTCCATTTTCGGCTTTTAGGGTAATTGGAAAATAATGCAGAAGGTTGTCACATTTAGTGATTTATAGCCAACTAAAGTTACAAATTCGTTTCCAAATTATCCATTACCTGCATTCTAACGAATTGCCTTCATTAGCTGAAGGTATTAAACAGTTTTAACCGGTTTCAAAAAATAGCGAGACTAACAGACTGCGCATGTGTCAATATTTAGATAAACGATGGGATTTTTTTTTTAAATCTCAAAATCGGGGTCGAGCTCTAAAACTTTGTTTGCCAGCTAGAAAAATAAAAGTTTAAAAATTATGGCAATTCGTTAGAATGCAGGT